>QJPP01000542.1:0-282127 GCA_003996215.1 Jaltomata sinuosa
CAAACGTGAGAACATGATGGCAAAGATGCTACTGAAGGTGGAATCGACTGACTCTGGGGTAAAGGCAATACGGACTGAGTTATCAACATTGAGTCAGGTAGTCGAGTCACACTCAACCGCTATCAAGCAACTAGAGCAGCAAGTGGGTCACATCTCGGCATCTCTAAACCCAAGGAAAATAGGTACTTTGCCGAGCGACACCACTCATCCAAAGAATGATGCAAGCTGTATGGCGATCACCACAAGAAGCGGAAAAATATTACCGGAATCATAGCCGGTAATTCATGCTCAAGGTGATATTGCGGATGATGAAGAGGCGGTAGAGGAGGAAACTCCAAAGCCCGCGGAGAAACGCAAGGAAGCTGAAAAGCTTCCACTTATGATGCCTCGACCACCACCTCCGTTCCCACAGCGTTTGAAGAAGAAAGCTGACGATGGTAAGTTTCCTGAACTTTTTCATGACCAGCTGAAACAGATTTCCAAAAAACTCATACCATTTGTGGAACGCTGGACAAGTGCCCCGGTTATGCCAAGTTCATGAAGGACTTGATTACAAAGAAGAGGTCGGTAAGCTATGAACCGGAAGATAATCTTCACCACTGCAGCGCTATTTCTTCAAGGTCGCTAGTCGAAAAGAAGGAGGATCCAGGTGCTTTCACTGTTCCCTGTACTATCGGGAAGCTCAACTTCGGAAGAGCATTATGCGATCTTGATGCTAGTATCAATTTGATGCCGCTAGAAGTGTATAACAAATTGGGTTTGGGAACTCCTAAACCGACATCCATGAGAGTGATGATGGCTGATCGATCGGTAAAGCGACCCGCAGGGATATTGTCTGATGTGCTAGTAAATATCGGTAAGCTTATCTTCCCAGCTGACTTTGTGATCTTGGATTGCGAAGTGGACTTCGAAGTCCCTATTATTTTGGGACGACCCTTCTTGGCAACCGGAAGAGTATTGGTAGATATGGAGAGCAACGAGTTGACTTTCAGGTTGAACGAAGAAGTAGTGAAGTTCAACGTGTGCAGATTAATGAAGCAACCAAGGGACATGAATGTCGTCTCGGTTAGTGATGTTGTTACAGAATTTGATGTGATCGTTTCTATCGAAGAAAGACTTGCTGTAGGGACATTGGCAGCAGTTATGATGAATTTCGATGATGATGGCGTCGATGACTATGAGGAAATTGTAAATGCTATGGTAGGAATGGGGTCATATAGTCACGCCCCAAAGAAATTGGATCTCGATTTAAAGAACAGACCAACACCTCCCGCAAAGCCTTCTATAGAAGAAGCACCGGTATTGGAATTGAAAGAATTGCCGGGCCATCTGAAGTATGCATTTCTGGGTGACAACGACACCTTACCGGTAATCATCGCGGCAGACCTTGTGCAATCTCAAGTTGAAGCATTATTATCCACTCTGAGGAGATACAAAAGAGCAATCGGCTGGACCATTGCAGATATCATTGGCATCCCACCAGGTATTTGTACTCATAAGATACAGCTAGAAGAAAATTGCACTCCCACCGCCGAGCACCAACGGAGACTGAATCCGCCAATGCAGGAGGTGGTGAAGAAAGAGATCATCAAATGGCTCGATGCTGGAGTGGTTTACCCGATCTCTGATAGCAAATGGGTAAGCCCAG
The DNA here is from genome assembly GCA_003996215.1 of Jaltomata sinuosa. Lineage (NCBI taxonomy): Eukaryota > Viridiplantae > Streptophyta > Magnoliopsida > Solanales > Solanaceae > Jaltomata > Jaltomata sinuosa. The sequence goes on from QJPP01000542.1 coordinate 1,649, forward strand.
TACAATGCGTCCCTAAGAAGGGAGGAATGACCGTGGTAGCAAATGACAAAAATGAGCTGATTCCATTAAGACCTGTCACTGGTTGGCGAGTTTGCATGGATTACCGGAAGCTGAACTCCCGTACTCTCCGTGATCATTTCCCCATGCCCTTTATGGATCAGATGCTGGATAGATTAGCTGGAAGAGGTTGGTATTGCTTTTTAGATGGTTACTCGGGGTACAACCAAATATCTATTGCCCCGGAAGATCAAGAGAAGACCACGTTCACCTGTCCCTACGGTACGTTTGCTTTTAGACGCATGCCCTTTGGTCTTTGCAATGCTCCTGCAACCTTCCAAAGATGCATGATGTCTATCTTTTCTGATATGGTGGAGAACACATTGGAGGTCTTCATGGATGACTTTTCGGTAGTAGGTGATACATTTGATGATTGCTTGGCTAATCTGGGTCAGGCATTGCAAAGGTGTGAAGAGTCAAACCTCGTACTGAATTGGGAGAAATGCCATTTCATGGTGAAAGAAGGCATTGTATTAGGGCACAAAATATCTATGAGAGGTCTAGAGGTGGATAGAGCCAAGATTGAAGTCATCGAGAAACTACCTCCACCCATCACAGTAAAGGGTGTGAGGAGTTTTCTTGGTCATACCGGTTTCTACCGAAGGTTCATCAAAGATTTCTCGAAGGTTGCTACCCCATTGTGCAAATTGCTTGAAAAAGAGACGAAGTTTGTATTTGATGCCGAGTGTTTGAAGGCGTTTGAATGCCTGAAAGAAAAGTTAGTGGATGCTCCTATTATAGCTGCCCCGGATTGGTCCAAACCATTTGAAGTAATGTGCGACGCGAGTGGTGTGGCACTTGGAGCTGTTCTGGGACAGAGGAGAGACAAACTTTTTCACCCCATTTATTATGCTAGTAAGGCATTGAATGGAGCGCAAAAGAACTACACAGTGACAGAACAGGAGCTGCTAGCTGTTGTATACGCCTTTGAGAAATTCAGAGCATACTTACTTGGTACAAGGGTGGTGGTGCACACAGATCATGCAGCCTTGAGGTATTTGATGACCAAAAAGGATGCAAAACCTCGACTAATCCGATGGGTGCTACTGTTGCAGGAATTTGACTTTGAAGTCAAAGATCGAAAAGGGTGTGAGAATCAGGTAGCGGATCATCTATCCAGGCTTGAGAGGAAAGAGAACGCAATAAAGGAACCAGAGATTGATGACGCATTTCTGGATGAGCAGGTGATGGCTGCGTCACGTGAGATGGTGCCTTGGTATGCTGACTTTGCAAATTATGCGGTGAGTGACATGATCCCGAAAGATTTGAATTTCCACCAGAAAAAGAAGTTTCTCCATGATGCAAGTAAGTTTTTCTGGGATGAGCCGTATTTATTCCGGTTATGTGCTGACAACATAGTGAGGAGATGTGTACCTGAAGCTGAAATGACAAGCATCTTACAAGCTTGCCATTCATCCCCAGTTGGAGGGCATCATGCTGGAAATCGAACCGCCCGAAAAATCTTACAATGTGGTTATTATTGGCCGACAATCCAAAAAGATTCATATGAATTTGCCAAGTTCTGTGATCAATGCCAGCGAAGAGGAACAATCTCGCGCCGACAAGAGCTACCCATGTCCACGATTTTGGAAGTTGAGTTGTTCGACGTATGGGGAATAGATTTCATGGGTCCTTTTGAAAGCTCTTATGGGAACCGTTACATCTTGGTAGCGGTGGATTATGTGTCAAAGTGGGTAGAGGCGGTTGCTTTGGCAGATAACGAAGGTAGAAGTGTGGTGGCGTTTTTGAAAAGGAACATCTTTTCTCGGTTTGGCACCCCTCGCACAATCATCAGTGATGGAGGATCACATTTTTGCAATAAGGTGTTCCGGGATGCTCTAGCAAAATATGGGGTGAAGCAACACAAGGTAGCCACACCTTATCACCCCCAAACCAGTGGGCAAGTAGAAGTATCAAACCGTGAAATTAAAGAGATCTTGGCTAAATCGGTAAATGTGAATCAGCGAGACTGGGCTAGGAAGCTGGACGACACACTCTGGGCGTACCGAACAGCGTTTAAGACGCCAATAGGTATGTCCCCGTACCAATTTGTTTTTGGTAAAGCTTGCCACTTGCCCGTGGAACTTGAGCACAAAGCCCTTTGGGCGCTCAAAAAGTTAAATCTCAGTTGGAGAGAGGCATCAGAACTAAGGTTGGAACAACTGAATGAGATGGACGAGTTCCGATTGCGAGCATATGAGAGATCCGCTCTCTACAAGGAACAAATGAAGCTGTACCATGACAGGAAGATTGAGAAAAGGGAGTTCAAGGCAGGGGACTTGGTATTGTTGTTCAACTCCAGGTTCAAATTATTTCCTGGGAAACTCAAATCCAAATGGTCCGGACCATTCAAAGTACACCAAGTGTCCCCATCCGGTGCGATCGAGCTCGAAAATAGTGATGGTGAGTTGTTCAAAGCCAATGGGCAGAGGGTAAAGCAATATATGGGCCACCCGGAGGAGGTACATGTTCTGTCTCGGGTGCAGCTGGATGAAGTCGGAGTAATCAAGACACCTGCGTCGTGCCGCGACGTTAACTCAGGCGCTATATGGGAGGCAACCCATAACTCCATCGAGTTTTCTTGTTTTGGAGACCCTGGCGGTCTCCAACATCATTCCGGAATTTAAGTCATATCGACTTCACAGGTATTCCTTTATTCTCACAGTTTGTATGCTTTCGTATATATGCATTGGGGACAATGCATGAGTCTAAGTTGAGGGTGTATGTTGGGAAACCTGTGAGTCACCACCGAGGGTTTTTGTTGCCGATTTCTTTTCCCTCCGGTGTGCTATCTAGTAGAACCGGCATGTTTAGGTTGTTAGTTTAAATTTTTTTTTAGTGTCTATAGCAAGCATGCGTTGTTCTTATCTAAAAATGAGGCCCTTTGAAAAATTTTCTGGTTTTGAGCTTATGTTGAAACGATTGACTGTCTGGATCTTGATGTCATTGTGTGAATATGATTAGAATGAGTATGCTTAAGCCGAGTGGTTGTTTGATAGTTGGTAGCGATATAGTTTCTTGGTGCTAAGAGTGTGTGAGATTAATTGTCATAAATTCTTACTCTGTGCATGCATCTAGAACTTGCCCGGTCTATTTTGTTAAGTTTGAAGTTTGGTTGCTTAGGAAAGGATCACAGGCCCTTTTTGTGTGCAGTCCACTTAACCTATAAGACCGTCCAAATGCAAATAATCCCTTGATCCCTGTTTGAGCCGTACTTGACCTTATTCTTTCAATAACCTGTCACCATTCCTGTTTAACTTTGAATCCCTATCTTGGCCCTGGTCCTTCCTTGGACATCGTGCACCTCAACGTAGGCAAAACAACCTAAGTTGAGGGTGGCTACTATAGAGGTAAACCCTGTTTTGGCCCTGGTCCTACAAATGGACATTGTGCACCTTGACGTAGGCAATCAGCCTAAGTTGAGGGTGGCTACTACAGTGGTAAAGGAGAAGAAAAAGAGGATGGAGATGATTGTTGTTGAATAGAATGAAAATCCGGGTGTGCGCCTAAGAAAAGAAAAGAAAAATAAAGAAAGATGAAAAAGATTGAAAAAGAAACAAAAAGAATGGTCAATAAAGAGGCCGCACCTGTATCTAGAATCAAGGAAATAAAAAGGTGAATAAGGATGGATAAAGTGAAGTTGTGTGGTGATAAGATGTAAATGGTTCCAAGGAGGGCTTAGTCACTAACCCCTAAATGTATCATACCTGCACCCGAAGCCTCATTACAAGCCGAAACAAGTCCTGTAGTGATCCTGAGTAGCTTTCTGAAGAACCGAAATAGAATAGTAAGGGCAAGCCTATAGTATCGCATGTGCATTGTTTGAAATCGTTTGTGAGGGTGAGCTCTTACCTAGTCCCAAATCTTGTGTGTGGGATTTCTTTGTGGTGAGGGCACCAAGATGTCTATATTGTCTATTGATTGTTAGGATAGCTACGCGTGTGTATGCATAATGTTCTATCATATCGGAATGACATGTTTGGATCCTTGCAAGTTAGTGTTTCATACATTTGGGTGCTACAAGGGAGCTTGATTTAATTGAATAAGTTTGAATGACCATGAGTTGCTATAGACATGAGTTTGTGTTCTTAGTAGAGTCGTATTATTGTTTTATGTTATGTTGCTTGAGGACAAGCGAACGTTTTAAGTTGAGGGTGTTGATGTGACGCTAATTTACGTTACTTTCGACTCCTTTTTACTAAGAACAATCGTACGTTTTCAAGCAACCATTGTTGTTTTTGATGTTTTTATGTTGTATTTGTAGGAAATGGAAACAAACACGGAAACGGACGGAAATACGCGAAAAAAGAGCAATCTGCCTAAGTGTGACGGCCTGAGTGACGGCCCGTCACACATGTGACGGTCCGTCACTGGGACCGTCACTCCAAGGCAGCAAAGGGACAGTGCCACTGCCTAAGGCTGACGGTCCAGGCGACGGTCCATCAAGGCAGTGACGGTCCGTCAGCCTGACCGTCACGCTAAGGCAGTGGCTTACGTCGGCGACCCGCGTTTTGGGGATTCCTAGCCCGTTTTGGATTTGGTTTCTTTGACTCCTATAAATACCCTATGATAGGTTTATGTAATTAGATTTCACCCAATAGTTTTAGAATAGTTTTTAGTCATTTTTTGAGAGCAACAACACGTTTTCGGATTCTTGAATTCGTGTTCTTGAGTTCTTGGTTGTTCTTGTTCTTGGATTATTGAAGAGTATTTTCATCATATTGTAAGAATCTTCTTTCCTTTATAATGAATTACTTCTTTTCTTCTTCGCGCATGAGTAACTAAAACTCCCGCAACTAGGGTTGTGGGAGCCATGGCAAACGTAGCAATATAGATTCCGGGTAGCGTTGGGTTCGATTTATGTATTGTCACGTTGTTAATCATACATTATGTCACGTTTTCTAGTGGGTTGCAAACATTAGAACATGCCTAGGTTTAATTTGCTTGAGAAAGAGATTAAAACCGGGGAACTTGATTAACAACAAGGATTCGAGACTACCAACTCTCGTCTTAAAGATTAATGCCGTAACTGGATTAATCTACTTGATGTTAGGATTGAGAGCTAAAAAGCACATCTTTTTGAGATCGAGAGAAGATAAAAAGAAATTTGTTTATTTGGTCGAGAGACGTTTAGACGATACAATTGACGCAATCACATCGTGACACGCATATAGAAAGAACCCAGTTAAGCCTAGAATCGACATTGTGACAACGCCATGGTGACCACGTCCCTAGTTCGCATTCTCTCATACTGATTTAAACTCCTACGTTTATTATTGTTTTGTTTACAATTTGATTACAAAACCCCCCTTTTATTTACTGGCAACGATTGACGACTAGTCACATACTTCACTAAAGTCTTAATCATCACCATATTCTCTGTGGGATTCGACCCCAACCTTGTTGGGTTATATATTTGACAACGATCGCTTACGCTTCTTAAATTGAGGTGTAGTTTGAGCGTTATCAGTGCGATCTCTGCAGCCCTTCTTTTAGTGCACCCTTTGGCCTGTAAAACCCCTTTAAGGGCAATTTCGTTCCTCCCACTTTTTCCTTACCCCTAATTGATTAAAAACTCTTCTCTCCATCAGAATTTTCAAATGATACTTTCCTCTCCTCCCATCCTCTCTAAGTCAAGAAGCAAGAACACCTAAAGTTCAAGGTTCTTATGGTCAAACTCATGCGTTTTGTGAATTCCTCTCCGTCAAAAGGTACGCAGAACGATTCCTTATTAAAATACTTTCTAAATGTTATGATTTACAAACCCTTATGTATATACTATTATGATTTTGAATATGGAACTTAGGGTTTCAAATATAGTCCTACTAGATTTGCTAAAAACTCATGAAAGCCTGATTTCCCTACCTTCTACTTGAAATTGCTATTGTATATTTATACTGAATTGTACTAGAAGGGATTTGATGGTTTTTACTGATTTTGCCCTATTATACGAAAATGTTCAAATGATTTGTTAAAATCAAACTGGGCTACTACTTAATGGATTTTATGAATGAATTGGATTGTGGTCAAAAGAGCTACTGTTTTCTTAGTTGGATCCTATAAAATCGGGAATAGTGAATTGTTAACAGACCTTATGGGTTCTAAACTAATGGAATGGTTGACTTTCAAGTCTTGATATGACGATATCAATAATGGACTATGCCCCTAACAAAATTGTGTTATTGAATGATATTTTGAATGATATTGAACTGGTAATAATTTGGGCTATAAGAGAATTAGATGGTTAACCGAGAAGGTGTGAGTCTAAACGTCTCAACACTCGAAATCTATATTTTACCGACATAGGAATGGTTCGATCCTAACTTTGGATGACCTTATCTTTTCCTCTACGAGGATGATTGTGCTGACCATATCGTATTGAAATCTCGACTCATGCGGTAATCATAGGTTGGAGCTTAGCCGGTCGAGCGTTGATTGGACCCACATAGCACGTGGTGTAAAATAGAAGTCGGTGATACCATCTAGTTCAAAAGTAACAGATAAAAAAGTCTATTGTCTTCTCTTAATGGAATTTACCATGGATTTTTATCTTTTATTGTATTGGTTGTATTTAAATGCAAACTTTTTAAATAAAGTATATTATATCTGTTTGGTTGTTCTGTATACCACTACATTCCATGTACTGACCGTCTCCGGGCGGCTACATTATTTTATGATGTAGGTTCGGAGGCACCTTGTTGTGGTACTGTGCAGCACTAGACTCGTCAGACAGGTCCAGCTTTTGGTGAGCCCTCTATCTTTTGGAAGGCACTTTTATTGATAGACCTCTTAGTCTTATGTTTTATGGTATTGTCGAGGTCATGTTTCGGTATAGATATTTTATTCTTATGTTATAGGCTTCATAGACCTATGTAGATGTTATTTGAATGTTTTGTTCCCAACACTTGATAAACTCTTAAGTTGTATTTTAAATGGTTTTCTCACGTGGATCTTTCTTCCGTAAATGTTTTATTGAATGTGCTCACGATATTATGCTAAGGGATCTTCTCGGGCCTTTATTGATTTGGGTTGCCCATTACGTCCAGGGCCTGGTCTCGGGGCATGACATTCTAAGGCAAGAGTTATAGAGTATCTCATAAATTATGACACAAATGAAGTAGTGTGAATTCTTGTCGATGGGGCGTAACTTATTTTTTTGGGAGGTCCTTGGGCTAAGTCTTGCCTCTAAGGCAAGCGTTATAGAGCATCTCATAAATCAAGACACAATGTGCCAGTGTCAAGTCTTGTTCATGGGGCGTAATTTATTGTTTGGAAGTCATTTGACTAAGTCTTGCCCTAAAGCAAGAGTTATAGAACAGCTCATTAAGAAAATTAAAAAAAAATAAAGATTGAAAAAAATGACCAAAAAAAAGAGAAAAGAAAAATTAAAAATCAAAGGAAAAAAAAAAGAGAAAAAAAAATAGAAGTTGAGGAGAAAAGAAAAAATAATAAAAGAAAAAAATAAAGATTGAGAAAAAAAGGAAAAAATAAAAAAAAAAGAGAAGAAAAAATAATGATTGAGAAAAATGGAAAAAAAAAAGAAAAAAAAAAAAATAAAAAAGAGAAAAAAAATAGAATTGAGAGGAGAAAAAGAAAAAAAATAAAGACTGAAAAAAAAAGAAAAAAGCATAGAAGAAAAAAATAAAAATAAAAAATAAAAGAAAAATAAAGGTTGAGAAAAAAGATAAAAGCCAAAGAAAATTAAAAAGAGAAAAAGAAATAAAAATAAAAGTTGAGAGACAAATGAGCATGAAGAGTTGTTTAAAACTATTTGAGGTATAGAGGGGCAAAAAAGTAGTTGTTATATATATATAAAAAAATGAATGCTAGTTTTGTAAGATTTTTCTTATGGGGAACAAAATAACAAGACCAGCTCCTATGAATGTCATTTATGTAGTTCACCCCTTTTCACGTCTTCCTGATGGGAATGCAAAAGGCTCTCTTTAAATTAATTAATTATCTTACTTTATATAAATTGTATTTCTAATAGGACTTTAAATTAATTAATTATCATACCTTATATAAAATATACTACAAATAGGACTTTAAATTAATTAATAATCTTATCTTATATAAATTGTACTAATAATAATATTTACATTTAGTTTGTAGTGATATACTTTTTCCTTATTCATATTAGGTAGGATCGTAGGAAGTGTACGAATATTTAGGACTCTATATTTAATTCTAAACAATTTAGTAGACATATATTACCCTCTATAAATACAGTATCTTCACACCTCCATATTCTTTATTACTTTCTCTGCTTCTCAATGACTTCCCTTAGCAGCAGCCATTGTTTATTGCCCGTGGTGATGGTCCGTTCAACTTTGATATGTAGAAGAAGTGTGGAGAGGAAGGAACTGCGACGTGTTCTGAGAGGGCTTCGTATTTACATCGGGATGGATTAGACTCATGAGGCATTGAGAACCTGATTGATAAGCTCCTCAGCAAAAAAGGATTTGAACTAAGAATTACCTTTAAAGTGACGTGATGGAAACAATAAATTCACCATCCCTCTTAAAAATCGTCAAAGAAATTAGTTTTCAATAATTTATTCTTCTTTTATTTTATATTGATTGACGAATTGATGTGATGCACACGTGCAATGCACGTACACTAAACTAGTTAATATAATATTGTATTTCATCCATTAAGTTGCTTGTTTAGTTTTTTAAATATAATTCTTGTTATTCAGTTAATTTTGTTTCAAATCTTTTTAATTTTACAATTCTTGATTTTTATACAGTAAATTATAATATTAAGTAAAAAACAATATCATAGATTCTATATATACTACTCAAAAGATGATAAACGTGTTAAAATATAAGACAATTAATAACTAAAATATGTATATTTTGACTAACATCAATAACATTGTGATGGTTGAAATTACCTTTACTTTTAGTGATCTTGGTTTAGTCCGAGGTATAGTTTCAGAAAATATTTTGAATAGAGAACGTTTTGATTGGATTAGTGATCTCTTAGCTCAAATCTGAACCAGTGGGGCTAATAAACTTTAAATGTTTTATTAAATCAATCCCTCCTATTTTGGTTCATCTATTTGAATTATCAAGAATTAGGCCCTTTAAGAAAGGGAAAAAAACTTTGAAGAACGCTAACTTATTTGTTTAGCAAAAAAATAAAAAGGACTGTTAGTAATCAAATCAATTTATTTACAAAATATTAGAGCGTTATTTCCGGCCTAAAAAATTAACAGCTTTTACAGTACCACAAGGATTCTATGAATGGAACGTATTACCGTTTGGATATAAAAATGCACCAGGTAGATATCAACACTTTATGGATAACTACTTTAACCAGCTAGAAAATTGTATAGTCTATATAGACGATATATTACTATACTCCAAAACACAAGAAGAACATATAAGATTATTAGAAAAATTTATACATATTATAGAAATTTCAGGAATAAGTCTAAGCAAAGAGAAAGCAGAAATAATGAAAAACCAAATAGAATTCCTAGGAATACAAATAGATAAAAACGGGATAAAAATGCAAACACATATAGTACAAAAAATAATTAAATTAGACGAAATGCTTGACACAAAAAAGAAACTACAATCCTTTTTAGGGTTAGTTAACCAAGTACGAGAATATATACCTAAGCTAGCAGAAAATTTAAAGGTTTTTTTATATTCCTCTATATTATCTTTTATTAACTTATTTAACAAATTTATGTTTTCTACAGTTTCTTTCCAGTAACTTAAATATTCGTAATTAATCATTAGTCTGAATATACTATTTCTAGATCTGAATATATTTCCCAATCGTCATCTATATTTAAATTGTCTAAATCTATCTCGTACCATTGTTGTTCTAATAAATCGTCTATTTTATCAAATATCTTTTCCCATATAATTCTTTTTAATTCTATTACCCTTATGTCTTTTAGTGCATATAAAACTAATGTTTTATAATTATTTATCATTTCATTATGTAAACTGGTCATTTTATGATGCTTTTTATCAATTATTCCCTCTAATCATATTTTATGATAGGATATTTTTTATATAAGCTTACTATAAACTGGATTATTCTAGATCATGTTTATTCGTCACTACTAGCATTGTACTAAGCGGATACTTTTCTTCTTTAAACAGTATTTCTCAGTAGAATACCATTTTAATGACACAGATAAAACCCATATAAGGAAAATTAAAAATATGTGTAAGCAGCTACCAAAACTATATTTTCCAGATGAAAATAAACAATTTACATACATAGTAGAAACAGACTCTAGCGATCATAGCTACGGCGGAGTATTAAAATATAAATATGAAAATGAAAATATAGAACACCATTGTAGATATTACTCAGGATCATATACAGAACCACAAATAAAATGGGAAATAAATAGGAAAGAACTATTTGCATTATTACAATAAATTTATTGTGAGAACAGACAATACACAGGTAAAATGGTGGATAACAAAAAAGGTACAAGATTCAGTTACAACAAAAGAAATAAGGAGACTAGTATTGAATATATTAAATTTCACATTTACGATTGAAGTAATCAAGACTGACAAAAATCTCATTGCAGATTATCTCTCCAGAGAAAGATAATGTAGATACATTGGAAAAAATACTAGCTACTATGACAACACTTTATCAGAAAATGGAGAAAATAGAAAGCGAAGTACAGATGCTAAAAAAGACAGCTAATAGTCAGCAACATGACTCTAAACATGCGGAGCTAAGTCAGCAGCAAAACTCTAAACATGCGGAGCTACAAGGTGACGTTGGGAAACACCTTAAAACCCATAACAAGATGTTAAATACAGCTGCAGGTAGCACATCTACTGGAGGATCAACTACAAAAAAGGAAGATGGTAAGACAAAATATACAAATACCAATATGAATAAGCTATTCTCCAAACCATACCTTCCAGAATATACCCAAAAAGATATATTTGTTATCCCACAAGTAAATACCTACAAAACCAGTTTGGATTCACACAAACAAATATATAACCATATCACCAGGACGTATATAGAAAATATACACAAAATCCAAACCTTTTTGTGACGGAGAAGACAACTACATTCCAGAAGTGCAGCTGGAATAACTAGAAGACAAAGAAATAATTATTATGTAAAGTAGTAAATAGTATGTTGGCCATATGTAAAAGTAACGGTCATTATGTAAAGTAGTAAATAGTGAGTGTCGGCCAAATAGTAAAGGCCAATAATGTAAATAGTAAAGGCCATGATAAGAGTAATGAAGGAAAACGAAGAGATAGACAGAAAGAATGAAATAAATAAAATAAAACAAGAAGCAAAAATAGAAGTACAGAAAATAGAAAGTATTAAAAATACAAAAATATTAGAATTAGAAAAAGAACTAGCAATGCTAAAAGAAATATATGAAAATAGACAGAAAGAAAAAGAACAACAAGAAAAATTACAAAATGAAATAAGATCATTTAAAGAAAAATTACAACTAAAAGAAGATAACGAAGAACATAATTTACCAGAATTAAGAATAGAAGAAATAAATGAAACTAATGAAGAACAAAATTCAGAAGCAAGTGAAACATACACTGAATTATTAAAAGATATAGAAAATAATGAAAACATAGAAATAAACATGAGTAAAATAGAAGAAAAACCTAGTACACCAAGAAAAAGAGACCCTAAACCAGGTCCAAAATACTATACAAAAAGTTATGAAAACTCAGATAGACAAGAAACGATATGGAAAAAACGATATAATGAAAAATGGACACCAACTCCATCAATAGAACAATATAACTTCTTAGATCTAGATTGTGTGACAGACACAAATAAAGTTATCCAATTATGGATGGGATATATAGCAAAACATTTAATAGACAACAAAATACAAATGACAGAAGCACCAGGATACATAGAAAGAACATTAATTGGAACAGTAAAATTATGGTTATTAAATTTAACAGAAGAAAGTATAAAAACATTAAGAAATAATAAAAACATGAACGACGATACAGCAACAACATCGATAGAGATACTACAAAAATATGAAACAGCAATAAAAATGAATTCAGTAGTATGATGACAGAATACGAAGAACAAAATAGAGAAAAAATCATAAATAGAAATTTAATGATAAAATTAGAAATATGCAACATGTGTTATATAGATGAATACACATGTGTATTTAAAGAATATTATTATAAAGGATCATATAATACAGAAGAAAGTAAGGAAATTAGACAGTTATATTTTACGAAACTACCTGAACCATTTAGTTCAAAAATAATAAAAAATTGGAAAGAAGCAGGACTGACAGATATATTAGGAGCTAGAATAAAATATTTACATCACTGCTATTCTAATACTTGCGAAGAATATAGAGAAAAGCTACAAATAGTGAAAACCCTAATAAAAAATCTAGTATGTTGTAACAATAAAGTAGCACCTAAATTCGGGTGTAAAGATGAAATTAATTATTATAAAAATCCATACTCTAGGAATAAGAGATATAAAAAAAATAAATCTAAATATAGATATATAAACCCAAAAAGGAATTATTATGTAAAAAACTATAAAACAAAAAGACCATATAGACCAAAACGAAAGCTAACAGAATGTACATGCTATAACTGCGGAAAACTAGGACATATAGCTAAAAATTGTAGATTACCAAGAAACCCACAAAGAAAACAAATATCAGAAATAATATTCGAAGAGGACGAAAAATATACGCAAATAGAATACATAGACTATGAACTAGATAGCAATGATAGTGTATATGAAATATCAGAAGAAGAAGAAGAAAATAAATTAGGTACAAAATCAGAACAAATAAATGACTGAAAAAGAAATACAAATGATAAACAAAGAAGAATATCTAGATGAAGAATCTACGGATCAAAAGATAATATTTGATTTTAACATATTTGATCAAATAAAAGGAAAAGTATTAGACTTAAGTGTAGATAAAATATTTAGTATACCAATTATAAGAAATTTATTCAAAAGACAGAAAGAAGAATACTACGTAGTAAGCCAAAAAGAACATGTAATAGATTGCAAATATATACAAGAAAAAGCTAAAATCCCCTTGATAAGCAGGAGGATCATAAATAAAGAAATACAAAATCTAAAAGTAAGAGATCCAATAAAATACGTACATCTAGGAGGAACAGAAATATTAATAAAAGCTTGTTTTAGAGAAGGAATAGATACACCAATAGAAATATATTTAGCAGACGATAGGATAATAGAACCTATAGAAAAAAGCATAATAAGCGCAGTAAAAGGAAATTTGATATACCAAAAGTTTAAATTTATAATAAGTGCTAATTATTCAGTAGCAGTATCAGATAAAAATATAGATAAATCTTTAGTATTATATTGGAAAATGTCAGGAATAGAACTAGCCCCAGGCAGTAAAATATTTACAGCATACTAGATTTTTTATTAGGGTTTTCTCTATTTGTAGCTTTTCTCTATATTCTTCGCAAGTATTAGAATACCAGTGATGTAAATATTTTATTCTAGCTCCTAATGTATCTGTCAGTCCTGCTTCTTTCCAATTTTTTATTATTTTTGAACTAAATGGTTCAGGTAGTTTCGTAAAATATAACTGTCTAATTTCCTTACTTTCTTCTGTATTATATGATCCTTTATAATAATATTCTTTAAATACACATGTGTATTCATCTATATAACACATGTTGCATATTTCTAATTTTATCATTAAATTTCTATTTATGATTTTTTCTCTATTTTGTTCTTCGTATTCTGTCATCATACTACTGAATTCATTTCTTATTGCTGTTTCATATTTTTGTAGTATCTCTATCGATGTTGTTACTGTTTCGCCATTCATGTTCTTATTATTTCTTAAGTTTTTTATACTTTCTTCTGTTAAATTTAATAACCATAGTTTTACTGTTCCTATTAATGTTCTTTCTATGTATCCTGGTGCTTCTGTCATTTGTATTTTGTTGTCTATTAAATGTTTTGCTATATATCCCATCCATAATTGGATAACTTTATTTGTGTCTGTCACACAATCTAGATCTAAGAAGTTATATTGTTCTATTGATGGAGTTGGTGTCCATTTTTCATTATATCGTTTTTTCCATATCGTTTCTTGTCTATCTGAGTTTTCATAACTTTTTGTATAGTATTTTGGACCTGGTTTAGGGTCTCTTTTTCCTCCTGTTGTACTAATGTTTATTTCTATGTTTTCATCATTTTCTATATCTTTTAATAATTCAGTGTATGTTTCACTTGCTTCTGAATTTTGTTCTTCATTAGTTTCATTTATTTCTTCTATTCTTAATTCTGGTAAATTATGTTCTTCGTTATCTTCTTTTAGTTGTAATTTTTCTTTAAATGATCTTATTTCATTTTGTAATTTTTCTTGTTGTTCTTTTTCTTTCTGTCTATTTTCATATATTTCTTTTAGCATTGCTAGTTCTTTTTCTAATACTAATATTTTTGTATTTTTAATACTTTCTATTTTCTGTACTTCTATTTTTGCTTCTTGTCTTATTTTATTTATTTCATTCTTTCTGTCTATCTCTTCATTTTCCTTCATTACTCTTATCATAGCTGCTAAGCTATCTTCTAGTTTAGCTGATTCTCTTTCTAGCATTAGGTTTAGAGTTTCTCCTATTTTTTATATCTTCTTCCTAGATTATAAAGTACTATTTTTATTTTTATTCCTTCTAGATTTTCGAAGGTTTTTTCTTCTATCACATATTCTTCCTTATTCATTTATAATTTGTGTTGTAATTTATATGTTAATTTTTGTGATTCTATGTATAGGTAGAATATCTCCTTTCTTTGTGCTAATATCGATTTATGGCATACTCCTGCAAATATGTTTTCACTAAGTCTTTGTTCTCTATGTGTAATTTCTTGTCTTTTTTGTTCAATTATTTCTGTTAGTTCTTCCTCGTACTTATTCATTAAATGTCTTATTATAATATTCCTTTTTTAAAGGAATCAGTCTTTGTATTTCTTTTACACTTTCCATAATATATTCAAGATATTCTATATCTTGGTTTTTTTTATATTCCTCTATATTATCTTTTATTAAGTTATTTAACAAATTTATGTTTTCTACAGTTTCTTTCCAGTAACTTAAATATTCGTAATTAATCATTAGTCTGAATATACTATTTCTAGATCTGAATATATTTCCCAATTGTCATCTATATTTAAATTGTCTAAATCTATCTCATACCATTGCTGTTCTAATAAATCGTCTATTCTATCAAATATCTTTTCCCATATAATTCTTTTTAATTCTATTATCCTTATGTCTTTTAGTGCATATAAAACTAATGTTTTATAATTATTTATCATTCCATTATGTAAACTGGTCATTTTATGATGCTTTTTATCAATTATTCCCTCTAATAATATTTTATGATAGGATATTTTTTATATAAGCTTACTATAAACTGGATTATTCTAGATCATGTTTATTCGTCACTACTAGCATTGTACTAAGCGGATACTTTTCTTCTTTAAACAGTATTTCTCATACTATTGGTACTCCCTAACATGGCTTCTTGCCTCAACGGTTTCCCTCTCATGATAGTACTGTTCTTAGAAGTTTTTCTTCTCCCTTTTCCCATTTGCTAGCAAACTATGTAACATGCTTTGAATAATTCCAATATATAGTAACTAATATAAAATTTATTCTACCATAATCATGATTATCAGGAATATATGAATTTAGCTACGCATATTCATATGACAGTATATAGCAACATAAGTATTTAGGTATACCTGCACGGTAGTTTTCTCCTCGGAGTTAGCTTTGTCCATGATTAGTATTTTTTTCTATCTAGCTCTGATACCAATGTTGGGGAAGTGCGAAAATTGAGAGAATTGAGAGATATGAGAGAGAAGGATGAGTAAGGGATGATTTTATTTATGAAAGAAGTCCCTCTATATATACAAGTCTAAGATGACCTTTCGTCCTTAGAAAAGACGTTTGGCCTTTACTATTTACATTATTGGCCTTTACTATTTGGCCGACACTCACTATTTACTACTTTACATAATGACCGTTACTTTTACATATGGCCGACATACTATTTACTACTTTACATAATGGCCGTTACTTTTACATATGGCCGACATACTATTTACTACTTTACATAATAATTATTTCTTTGTCTTCTAGTTATTCCAGCTGTACTTCTGGAATGTAGTTGTCTTCTCCATCACATTTCGTGCATAGATGATCTGGGTATTTTTGTCCTATTAATTTACAGTATCTAGTCATCATATTTTGTGAAATAAATTTTTTTCTGATAGCTCTTGTGGTAGGTGACTGCTCTGGTTTCAACAGGCTTAGTATCCATTGGCGTAGTTCTTCCATATCTGTTGTCTTTAGTTCTCTGCAATTGGAATATATCATCGTCTGATCTCGGTTGTAGTAGCTCCAAATTGCGTTTCTGTTTAGATAATTATTTGATAATTCGTTCAAAATGGCCCAATAGTTCTTTTATTTGCATAGAATTCTGGGATATTTACTCTTTGTATTTCTTCTTGTATTTTCACTTTCTCCGGGATTATCATTTCCTTGGTCAAACCCTATCTTGATAACTTGTATTATAGGTTTGATTTTGTCGTATAATATCTCTGCAGTTGCTGAAAAAAACTTTATATAAAATAAAGTGCCTTTAGTAATTCTTTTGTAATGTAGAAATGCTTTCTATAGTTCTGGTATCTTAGCTATTTCTTCACCTGTTATTGTGTATACTGTACTTAACAGTCCATAATTGTAGCAAGTTGCTACTAGATTTGAATTGGTACATGGTTGTGCTATGAGTTTATTATATCCCTGTAGGTGTTGGGTTATATAATCTTCATTCGGGTTTTGGGTATTTTTAGCTCTGGGGTTTAGATTCAAAAAGGTTTGGATTTTGTGTATATTTTCTATATACGTCCTGGTGATATGGTTATATATTTGTTTGTGTGAATCCAAACTGGTTTTGTAGGTATTTACTTGTGGGATAACAAATATATCTTTTTGGGTATATTCTGGAAGGTATGGTTTGGAGAATAGCTTATTCATATTGGTATTTGTATATTTTGCCTTACCATCTTCCTTTTTTGTAGTTGATCCTCCAGTAGATGTGCTACCTGCAGCTGTATTTAACATCTTGTTATGGGTTTTAAGGTGTTTCCCAACGTCACCTTCTAGCTCCGCATGTTTAGAGTCATGCTGCTGACTTAGCTCCGCATGTTTAGAGTCATGCTGCTGACTATTAGCTGTCTTTTTTAGCATCTGTACTTCGCTTTCTATTTTCTCCATTTTCTGACAAAGTGTTGTCATAGTAGCTAGTATTTTTTCCAATGTATCTACATTATTTTTCTGTGAGAGATAATTTGCAATGAGATTTTTGTCAGTCTTGATTACTTCAATTGTAAATGTGAAATTTAATATATTCAATACTAGTCTCCTTATTTCTTTTGTTGTAACTGAATCTTGTACCTTTTAGGTTATCCACCATTTTACCTGTGTATTGTCTGTTCTCACAATAAATTTATTGTAATAATGCAAATAGTTCTTTCCCATTTATTTCTCATTTTATTTGTGGTTCTGTATATGATCCTGAGTAATATCTACAATGGTGTTCTATTTTTTCATTTTTATATTTATATTTTAATAATCCGCCGTAGCTATGATCGCTAGAGTCTGTTTCTACTATGTATGTAAATTGTTTATTTTCATCTGGAAAATATAGTTTTGGTAGCTGCTTACACATATTTTTAATTTTCCTTATATGGGTTTTATCTGTGTCATTAAAATGGTATTCTACGTCCTTTTTTAATTTTTTCTGTAATGGCTTTAAATTTTCTGCTAGCTTAGGTATATATTCTCGTACTTGGTTAACTAACCCTAAAAAGGATTGTAGTTTCTTTTTTGTGTCAAGCATTTCGTCTAATTTAATTATTTTTTGTACTATATGTGTTTGCATTTTTATCCCGTTTTTATCTATTTGTATTCCTAGGAATTCTATTTGGTTTTTCATTATTTCTGCTTTCTCTTTGCTTAGACTTATTCCTGAAATTTCTATAATATGTATAAATTTTTCTAATAATCTTATATGTTCTTCTTGTGTTCTGGAGTATAGTAATATATCGTCTATATGGACTATACAATTTTCTAGCTGGTTAAAGTAGTTATCCATAAAGTGTTGGTATCTACCTGGTGCATTTTTATATCCAAACGGTAATACGTTCCATTCATAGAATCCTTGTGGTACTGTAAAAGCTGTTAATTTTTTAGATTCATCTTCTTGTTTTAGGTGGTAAAATCCTGATTTACAGTCAAATTTACTAAAATAATTATATCCTTGTATTTGTCTTATTTTTAATATTCTATTTGGTATTGGGTAGTTATATGTTTTGGTTTTTGCATTTAAATTTCTATAGTCTATGACCATCCTGGTTTTTCCTCTTTTTTGTTCACTATATTTATTTACTATGAATGCTGGGCTAGAATGTTTGCTATTACTTTCTTGTATATAGGTTTTTTCTAGTAGTTCATTGATATGCATTTTAAATTCTTCTAAATCATTGAAGCTATATTTTAAAGGTTTTTGGGTTATAATACTATTTTCCTCCATTAGTTCTATTTTAACTTTTGTCTTGTGGTTTTCTCATCCTTTTAATGGTTCTTCACTATACAGTGTTTCTAATTTATCTTGTATTGTTTTTATTTTGTCTATTGAGAATATGATTAATTCTATTTTATGATCTAATTGGTTTATGTTTTCTAATTTTTGATTTATTTTTTCACTTCCTTTTATCCATTCTGTTGTCTTCCTATTTTTGTTATTAACTCTTTTTGCTCCTACTTTGTTGTTACATGGTGTTGTGAACCACCAATGTGTTTTTGTTATTGTGTGTGGATATAGGTTTTCTAAAAAAGGCATTCCTAATAACATATCTTTTGTTGTTAGTTCGTAATTATATACTTCTTCTATTGTTAGTATTTTATCCCATATTTATAATTTTATATTTTTTGCTTTATGTGTAATCATACTTCCTTCATTATTAATTCCTGTTACTACTATTGGTGTTCTTAGTTTTTCCCATTTTTCTTCTGGTAAGCAATTATATTTAAATATGTTAGCTTCTGCTCATGTATCTATCATTGGTGTATAATATCTATTATTATATCCTTCTACTATTATTTTTGCTAGTATATATATCTTCATTTCATAGTTTCTTTCTTTTAAACTCTTTTTATTATTATTTTCTTATTATCATGTGTTATTATTAATTGTTTATTTTCTAAACTATATGGCTTCATTTTTTCTAACCATTTTATTCCTAATATTATATTTTTTCCTTGGTGTATTTCAAATTTTATTCTTATTGGTATTCCTCCTATAATTATTTCCTTTTTTACTATTTCTTTAGTATTTACTAATGTTTTTGGTAGGTCTGGACATGACTGGTTTTTTACTTTTATCTCGTCTTCCATAACTAATTCTCTTGTTATGTTATTTTCTTCTTGTCCTATATCTATTAATATTAAACATTTTTGTTGATTTATTATTCCCGTTATATAGTATTGTTTTAGTTCCTCTTTTTGATGTTTTATCAGTCTTGTAGATGATTCTTGTATTTCTGGTTCGTAGTTTATACTTGTGCTTTTATATCTTCTGCCACCTGATATGCTTAATCTTGGTTCATAGTTTATTCTTTTAGATGTACTTAATCTTTCTTTTACTATATCTAAATCTTCGTCAAAATCTATTTCTTTATAACTATATTCATTTTTGTCTATCAGAGTAACTATCTTTTCAAAAGGGTTTTCTATCTTTATCCTATTTATTTTATTTTTTGCTGTTATTTTATGTTTAGTAGTTAATACATACAAATATAGGTTCTATTATCCTATCGTCTGCTAAATATATTTCTATTGGTGTATCTATTCCTTCTCTAAAACAAGCTTTTATTAATATTTCTGTTCCTCCTAGATGTACGTATTTTATTGGATCTCTTACTTTTAGATTTTGTATTTCTTTATTTATGATCCTCCTGCTTATCAAGGAGATTTTAACTTTTCCTTGTATATATTTGCAATCTATTACATGTTCTTTTTGGCTTACTACGTAGTATTCTTCTTTCTGTCTTTTGAATAAATTTCTTATAATTGGTATACTAAATATTTTATCTACACTTAAGTCTAATTCTTTTCCTTTTATTTGATCAAATATGTTAAAATCAAATATTATCTTTTGATCCGTAGATTCTTCATCTAGATATTCTTCTTTGTTTATTATTTGTATCTCTTTTTCAGTCATTTATCTGTTCTGATTTAGTACTTAATTCATTTTCTTCTTCTTCTTCTGATATTTCATATACACTATCATTGCTATCTAGTTCATAATCTATGTATTTTATTTGCGTATATTTTTCGTCTTCTTCGAATATTATTTCTGATATTTGTTTTCTTTGTGGGTTTCTTGGTAATCTATAATTTTTAGCTATATGTCCTAGTTTTCCGCAGTTATAGCACGTACATTCTGTTAGCTTTCGCTTTGGTCTATATGGTCTTTTTGTTTTATAGTTCTTTACATAATATTTTCTCTTTGGGTTTATATATCTATATTTAGATTTATATTTTTTATCTCTTATTTCTAGAGTATGGATTTTTATAATAATTAATTTCATCTTTACACCCGAATTTAGGTGCTACTTTATTGTTACAACATACTAGATTTTTTATTAGAGTTTTCTCTATTTGTAGTTTTTCTCTATATTCTTCACAAGTATTAGTATACCAGTGATGTAAATATTTTATTCTAGCTCCTAATGTATCTGTCAGTCCTGCTTCTTTCCAATTTTTTATTATTTTTGAACTATTGTTCTTCGTATTCTGTCATCATACTACTGAATTCATTTCTTATTGCTGTTTCATATTTTTGTAGTATCTCTATCGATGTTGTTGCTGTATCGCCGTTCATGTTTTTATTATTTCTTAATGTTTTTATACTTTCTTCTGTTAAATTTAATAACCATAATTTTACTGTTCCAATTAATGTTCTTTCTATGTATCCTGGTAACTCTACCATAGCTATTTTGTTGTCTATTAATTGTTTTGCTATATATCCCATCCATAATTGGATAACTTTATTTGTATCTGTCACGCAATCTAGATCTAAGAAGTTATATTGTTCTAGTGGAGCTGGCGTCCATTTTTCATTATATCGTTTTTTCCATAGATTTTCCTGTCTATCTGAGCTTTCATAACTTTTTGTATAGTATTTTGGACCTGGTTTAGGGTCTCTTTTTCTTGGTGTACTAGGTTTTTCTTCTATTTTACTCATGTTTATTTCTATGTTTTCATTATTTTCTATATCTTTTAATAATTCAGTGTATGTTTCCCTTGCTTCTGAATTTTGTTCTTCATTAGTTTCATTTATTTCTTCTATTCTTAATTTTGGTAAATTATGTTCTTCGTTATCTTCTTTTAGTTGTAATTTTTCTTTAAATGATCTTATTTCATTTTGTAATTTTTCTTGTTGTTCTTTTTCTTTCTGTCTATTTTCATATATTTCTTTTAGCATTGCTAGTTCTTTTTCTAATTCTAATATTTTTGTATTTTTAATACTTTCTATTTTATGTACTTCTATTTTTGCTTCTTGTCTTATTTTATTTATTTCATTCTTTTTGTCTATCTCTTCGTTTTCCTTCATTACTCTTATCATAGCCGCTAAGCTATCTTCTAATTTAGTTGATTCTCTTTCTAGCATTAGGTTTAGAATTTCTCCTATTTTCTTATATCTTCTTCCTAAATTAGAAAGTACTATTTTTATTTTTATTCCTTCTAGATTTTCGAAGGTTTTTTCTTCTATCACATATTCTTCCTTATTCATTTATAATTTGTGTTGTAATTTATATGTTAATTTTTGTAATTCTATGTATGGGTAGAATATCTCCTTTCTTTGTGCTAATATCGATTTATGGCATACTCCTGCAAATATGTTTTCACTAAGTCTTTGTTCTCTATGTGTAATTTCTTGTCTTTTTTGTTCAATTATTTCTGTTAGTTCTTACTCGTACTTATTCATTAAATGTCTTATTATAATATTCCTTTTTTAAAGGAATCAGTCTTTGTATTTCTTTTACACTTTCCATAATATATTCAAGATATTCTATATCTTGAGTTTTTTTATATTCCTCTATATTATCTTTTATTAAGTTATTTAACAAATTTATGTTTTCTACAGTTTCTTTCCAGTAACTTAAATATTCGTAATTAATCATTAGTCTGAATATACTATTTCTAGATCTGAATATATTTCTCAATCGTCATCTATATTTAAATTGTCTAAATCTATCTCATACCATTGCTGTTCTAATAAATCGTCTATTCTATCAAATATCTTTTCCCATATAATTCTTTTTAATTCTATTATCCTTATGTCTTTTAGTGCATATAAAACTAATGTTTTATAATTATTTATCATTTCATTATGTAAACTGGTCATTTTATGATGCTTTTTATCAATTATTCCCTCTAATCATATTTTATGATAGGATATTTTTTATATAAGCTTACTATAAACTGGATTATTCTAGATCATGTTTATTCGTCACTACTAGCATTGTACTAAGCGGATACTTTTCTTCTTTAAACAGTATTTCTCATACTATTGGTACTCCCTAACACGGCTTCTTGCCTCAACGGTTTCCCTCTCATTATAGTACTGTTCTTAGAAGTTTTTCTTCTCCCTTTTCCCATTTGCTAGCAAACTATGTAACATGCTTTGAATAATTCCAATATATAGTAACTAATATAAAATTTATTCTACCATAATCATGATTATCAGGAATATATGTGTTTAGCTACGCATATTCATATGACAGTATATAACAACATAAGTATTTCGGTATACCTGCACGGTAGTTTTCTCCTCGGAGTTAGCTTTTTCCATGATGATTATATTTTTCTATCTAGCTCTGATACCAATGTTGGGGAAGTGCGGAAATTGAGAGAATTGAGAGATATGAGAGAGAAGGATGAGTAAGGGATGATTTTATTTATGAGAGAAGTCCCTCTATATATACAAGTCTAAGATGACCTTTCGTCCCTAGAAAAGACGTTTGGCCTTTACTATTTACATTATTGGCCTTTACTATTTGGCCGACACTCACTATTTACTACTTTACATAATGGCCGTTACTTTTACATATGGCCGACATACTATTTACTACTTTACATAATAATTATTTCTTTGTCTTCTAGTTATTCCAGCTGCACTTCTGGAATGTAGTTGTCTTCTCCGTCACATTTCGTGCATAGATGATCTGGGTATTTTTGTCCTGTTAATTTACAGTATCTAGTCATCATATTTTGTGAAATAAATTTTTTTCTGATAGCCCTTGTGGTAGGTGACTGCTCTGGTTTCAACAGGCTTAGTATCCATTGGCGTAGTTCTTCCATATCTGCTGTCTTTAGTTCTCTGCAATTGGAATATATCATCGTTTGATCTCGGTTGTAGTAGCTCCAAATTGCGTTTCTGTTTAGATAATTATTTGATAATTCGTTCAAAATGGTAGATATCCCAATAGTTCTTTTATTTGCATAGAATTCTGGGATATTTACTCTTTGTATTTCTTCTTGTATTTCCACTTTCTCCGGGATTATCATTTCCTTGGTCAAACCTATCTTGATAACTTGTATTATAGGTTTGATTTCGTCGTATAATATCTCCGCAGTTGCTGAATAAAACTTTATATAAAATAAAGTGCCTTTAGTAATTCTTTTGTAATGTAGAAATGCTTTGTATAGTTCTGGTATCTTAGCTATTTCTTCACCTATTATTGTGTATACTGTACTTAACAGTCCATAATTGTAGCAAGTTGCTACTAGGTTTGAATTGGTACATGGTTGTGCTATGAGTTTATTATATCCCTGTAGGTGTTGAGTTATGTAATCTTCATTCGGGTTTTGGGTATTTTTAGCTCTGGGGTTTAGATTCAAAAAGGTTTGGATTTTGTGTATATTTTCTATATACGTCCTGGTGATATGGTTATATATTTGTTTGTGTGAATCCAAACTGGTTTTTAGGTATTTACTTATGGGATAACAAATATATCTTTTTGGGTATATTCTGGAAGGTATGGTTTGGAGAATAGCTTATTCATATTGGTATTTGTATATTTTGCCTTACCATCTTCCTTTTTTGTAGTTGATCCTCCAGTAGATGTGCTACCTGCAGCTGTATTTAACATCTTGTTATGGGTTTTAAGGTGTTTCCCAACGTCACCTTCTAGCTCCGCATGTTTAGAGTCATGCTGCTGACTTAGCTCCGCATGTTTAGAGTCATGCTGCTGACTATTAGCTGTCTTTTTTAGCATCTGTACTTCGCTTTCTATTTTCTCCATTTTCTGACAAAGTGTTGTCATAGTAGCTAGTATTTTTTCCAATGTATCTACATTATCTTTCTCTGGAGAGATAATCTGCAATGAGATTTTTGTCAGTCTTGATTACTTCAATCGTAAATGTGAAATTTAATATATTCAATACTAGTCTCCTTATTTCTTTTGTTGTAACTGAATCTTGTACCTTTTTGGTTATCCACCATTTTACCTGTGTATTGTCTGTTCTCACAATAAATTTATTGTAAACAATATATGGTTCAAAGTTTAACAAACATTTGTATAATGCAAATAGTTCTTTCCTATTTATTTCCCATTTTATTTGTGGTTCTGTATATGATCCTGAGTAATATCTACAATGGTGTTTTATTTTTTCATTTTCATATTTATATTTTAATACTCCGCCGTAGCTATGATCGCTAGAGTCTGTTTCTACTATGTATGTAAATTGTTTATTTTCATCTGGAAAATATAGTTTTGGTAGCTGTTTAAACATATTTTTAATTTTCCTTATATGGGTTTTATCTGTGTCATTAAAATGGTATTCTACGTCCTTTTTTAATTTTTTCTGTAATGACTTTAAATTTTCTGCTAGCGTAGGTATATATTCTCGTACTTGGTTAACTAACCCTAAAAAGGATTGTAGTTTCTTTTTTGTGTCAATCATTTCGTCTAATTTAATTATTTTTTGTACTATATGTGTTTGCATTTTTATCCCGTTTTTATCTATTTGTATTCCTAGAAATTCTATTTGGTTTTTCATTATTTCTGCTTTCTCGATATTTGATAGAATAGACGATTTAAAAGATCAGAGATTAGTTTCTTTTAAATTCTTATTAGTTACCTCCCCTTATCTTTCATCAATAAAAAATGAATAAATTTTAATTGTTAATATTTTCTATCTCTTTCTCTCATTAAATTAGGGATTGAATAATAAAATATCTTTTATTTTAAAAAAGATCATATCCTAATTTTATTATAATGGAATAAATGAAGTATAGTACGGAGTAATATTTTTTTAGAAATATATGATTGCGATAATTATTTATACAAAACATTGTCAAAATTAATGGTATATTCATGATATTTTTAAGATTTAAAATATTTATACTAAAAAATATACCATAATTATGAAAATATTTAAAACAAATTATGTACATCAATAAGTAAATATATTAATTGAGTAACCATCTTAACCATTATTCCAAGTAAAATAACAAAAATATCTTCCAGTCTATTGCATACATATGATAAATAAAAAGTTGTTTCACATTTGACAAATTCTAAATTTTCAGATCAATAATGCACATAATTTATTATGATAATAAATCCAGCAAAAAGTTTAACCTAGCCAGCCCGCAATATCTTTTTCTTTTCATTTTCACTTTGTTATATAGCTAAAATAGACAAGTTTAACATATTATTATAGTCTTTGAAGCAAAGAGTTTAGTATCGCTCAAGCACTTTGAGTTTTCTTTTTCATTGTTTGAAATTTGTAAGGTCAAAACCTTAAAACATAACCTTTTTCCCCAAGAGATAAAAGAAGAAAAGTCCCATATGTCGCGGTCTAATTTGTATAAAATATTCATTGAAATTAATACTATATTTCAATTTGATTCACGTAAGCAGTTTAGAGATAACCACTGTTCACATATAAAGTTCTTTAGAAACAATTAGTCCTGTAAATTATGTACTTATTATTTTAACGAATCATTTTGAAAGGTAAAATAAAAAAAAATCAATTCTCTCAAAATATACCCGAAAACGATACTCTAAAAAACAAATATAAACTATCAAAATGAACAATACCAGATTAAGATAAAACAAACACAAGCAAACTTCTAATCCAATGGCATACTAACTAAGTAAAATGATGAAAGAACATCTTGTTCTGCTTTATATATGGGATTTTTTTTAAAAAGTATTTCAATTCCAGTAACACATTTCAAAATTCTTTATAACCTGCAACATTATTGTTGTGCTAAGAACAAAATTGAAAATACTATAACATTGATATGGAGGTCACAATTTCCTAACTAGCAACCAAAAGCCCCTTCCATTTTTTTACAAAAAAAATAAATGACTGTTATAACCTGGACCGCGCTAATGCCCCCCCCTCCCCCCACCCAACCATACCTTTTAACTCGTTTCGTTCCGCTTCATTGTCATTTCTATCCTGAGTTCAATTATTAAGTACTGATGAAATATTTGCATATGTTTGGTTCAGTGAAATAGAATCAAGCGCATGCACTACAAGTAAATAAATTACGAGTCTTTTGGATTATACAGTTTACATCGTTCAATATAATTTAAAAAATAATCCAAATTAATTAAGCTTTTCTACTACTTTGATTGATTAGCCAAAGTGGGCATTATCTTTTATGAAGAAAGAAGGAAATTAGGTTATGGGTAGGAGAGAGACGGAAATTATATTACTGTTTAATTAGGCTAGAAAAGGATGCGAGGTTTTCAATTTGGGATCCTTTTAAGGTTAAACATAATAGTGCCAACACAGAAATAATAAATTAATGATAAACTAATGTCCATGAGGAATGTTATTGAGATGTCTATTTCATTCATGTGCCACTAACAACTCAATAAGGGTGCCGTTGATAACATAGAGCTGGTCCAGCTTGGACTTAATTTTGGGGTTCGAAAGGATGTCCCCAAGGCTAGAGAACATTTTTTTTATATATATATTTGGCATGTATCTATTGAGATGACTAATTTGAATTACTGATAAATAAATTAATATAAATATATATTTTTTTAATTAAAAGCTGATTTTTTATGATTGATGCTTTAATTTAATATTTTTTATTTAAAAAAAAAGTGAAGGAATTTTAACCATTACCAGCGTATCCGAAAGGTAAGGCTAGATAACTTGTTACATCTGATGGTCTTTTGCTTTTGTCTTCTTTTGTAACTTGGCCACTGAACAACCCATCACTGCCTCTTTCTACTTCAATTATTTCCTAAAATCATGCACAAATAGTAACTTCCTTTTTTGCTTTTATTTTTTGGGTGGTGGGTGGGAAATGATTATAGCTTACCAATTGCAGATCTGGAAACTCGTAATGCTGAGAGTCAGTGGGAAAAAAAAGTACAAAGAAAAGCAGTACTCTTGTTTTCATATAACCCTCGTTGTTAAGCACTCGTTTGGACATAATTTCTAATCATTAAAAATTAGGTTAATTTGAAGTTAAAATTTTGTTTGGACATGTAATTTAAATTTCTTATATTGTATTTTTTTCCTCATAAACACGAGAACCTCACAATGTGTAAAACTATCAAAACTTCTCCAACTCTTATCTAATCTTACCAAATGAGTAAACTATAGTTCATAAAAAAGATATCAGAATATTTTAAGGCAGCACACTAATAAATCACATTATTTCATGTTTCTATTATAAATAAATATCTATGATTAAATGCTATTACAAACTTTCAAATACATATAATTTTATAAAGATTCACCGTCTATATTTATAAAATTTACTAAATATTGTCACATTCACTTGAGGGAATGAATTTGTATTTATAACATTTATTAAATGTTCTCATTCTTCAGAAATGAAACATAAATATTTGAACATTTCTTAAGCCTATCAAATTATGCTAGCTTAGAAACTCTTTCAAGATCATGTGCATTATTCAATAACTTGTCTTCTTTCAGTCAGACATATTATGCACTGCTACCACATTCACTTCAGGAAATGGAGCAAAAATAGAGCAGATTTATTAGGACAAATTTCATAACTTTTCACCAAAAGCATATTAGTTTGTCTTAATCGTCATAAAAAAGGGCATTTCAACCAATTTCTAACTGTTATATAGAAATTTCAAAAGCTACAAATTTTCTTGTCAAATTAATTTACCATTAGCATATCATTACTTTGCGAACACACAAGAAAAATTGATGTAGCACCCACATTACAGTGAATTATAAATAAGGATATTATGAATCAAAAATATATCGCATTTGACAGTAGACTAAAATATAATTATATCGTTAAGTATACTAAACAAATTTCAATTGTCAATACCTTCTGTCAATATGATATAGTGTATACTATATCAAATAGCATGTGATAATTTTTTTAATAAATACTAACATTCTGAAATTTTATTGTGAAAAATATATATATGGAAGCACTTATATATTAGTACTTGTATTCTGATTATCAAAGGCAAAGGAAATTAAAAAGTAATAAGAAAAACATAGAATCAGAGGTGGCACATTCAACAAAACAATGAATCCTCTATTAACATTACTGGTGTAATTTGCAGTACTGATAAGCATGGCTAGAATAAAGTTGTAAATGCATTCCAGAGATAAAGAAGTTACGCTCAATTTTGAAAACGAAAGTGAAACTAGAGAATTGTGTTGGTAAATGTTATGAAATAATAAAATAAGAAGAGAAGAACAAGTAGAGAAAAGACTTCTTATTTCTCTTGAGAGATAATATAAGGAAAATCCCTTTATTTATAGGGGAAGGATTCCTAACTTTTTTCCAAAAAAATAAAATGGATATTCACTATAAGACAATAAATATATTTATAACTGTAAGTTTAATATTCGTCACTAGTCTATTATAGTGATAACGTTCAATTACTTTAATATGATAACAAAATAATTTTATGAATTTGTTGTTACAATAGATAAAGTTTAGTAACTATATGTAGAATTCACTCTTTTCCCGAGACTTTAATCAAAAGATGATTATCTTTCTTCTTTAGCATATATTGTAATTAAATTTCACTCAATAATATTATATCTCACATTTGCACCTTAGAGAGGAGAAAAAAGGCTTCACTGCTCCATGGTTTGGTTCTCGGAGTTAGGTTAACTTTGGTGAGTATCTACCCTTTTTTCATTTTTCCTTACTCTCCTTTTGCATCCAAAATTTACCCCTCATCTATTTTATACTTTCAGATGACTTTGACGATAATAGATTTCTTATTGATGGAAAGTGTTTCCCTTCTGGTACTTGCTTATAATATTTTGTTTCAGCCTTGTTTTGTAAACTGTTAAGGACTATTGAATAAATGCAAATTTCCTCCTTCTGCTATATGATTTTGAATTCATATCTCAAAGTTGTAACTTTTTGTTAATTATAGATTGTAATGTGCTCGTGATATATCAGTGATCCTGCTTGTCTTGCTACGTGTACTTAACCAGTGATATCTTTTTGTTGTATGCATTTTCATATAATAATAGTCCCTCGTCTTTTCTTGTTGTTATGCTGCTATATCTTTCTTGTTTTGATTTGCATATTGGGCACTACTTGTTTCTCTAGATTTAAGATTTTTTTCCCTTGAATTGGTAATTGTCTAGAATAAGAGAAAATCAGTCTCCAAGGCTAGATTAGTTGTATAGTCAGCTAAAGTGTTTTTTCCCTATAAACATACTGACTCTTCACGTGACAGTGTTATGCTAGAGCTTTTATGTAACGACTTGGTCTGTCTTTGTGGGTAAACCTTTCGTGCCAAGTTTCGGGTTAGAAAACTTCCGAGTTTGGGAGTTGAAAATTTCAGGCTAGGCTAGTCTCAGATGATTTCTGAGCGAAGTATGGTCTAGGGCAATCCGGGTGAGGATTGGGTAATGTAGCTTATGTTGAGCTAGTTTTTCCTTTAGCTAAGACATTAAGGAGTTCGGGAGACTTTTCGAAATTAAATTCGGGTAAGCAGAACTCTCGGTATTAAGGTTGACATGAAGAAGTTATTCCGGAACGTCAGGATTTAAAGTGCGTTGTAAAATGGACCCTTTTAGGGGATTTTCTGAGGCTCTGCCCATGTCAACCGCTATAGCGGTTGACACTGTGCTATAGTGACTACCGCTATAGCGGAAACATTTCCGCTATAGCGGAAGTCAACGTCGATCAGCACCGCCATAGCGGTCGATTCTGCTATGGCGGCGCTGCTATAGTGGTGTACGAACCGCTATAGCAGACTTAGTTGGGATTAATACATAAACTTTTCCAAAAACATTCAGAATTTCTGAAGAACATTTTAGGGAAGGGCATAGGCGAAGGGAGGCGATTTTCAGTGAATTTTCACCAAACTCCGTCGAAAAGGTAAGGTTTTCATTCCCCATATCAGTATTTCGATTTAGAAACTGATATCTCGGGCTTGGAGGAACATTTGAAATAACCTAGGATGGTAGAATCCAGTGGAAAGGGAGAATTCTAGGTATAGAATTCTTGGGTTATGGTTATTATCGTTCTTGCATGATTAAAACACCACTATTCGCTAAATGTAATCGTAAAAATGGTAGTTTCTAGGTGAATTAATGGTGAAAACACCCTGGGATGGGTGGAATGTTCATGGGTTGGCCTGGGGATTAGGATTTTATATAATCCGGATAATTTTAGGCCATTGGATTGATTTTAGTATATTGTGTACTTGTTTTTAGACCAAGAGAAAGCAATAGCTTCAAGAAACGGGAAGGCTCCGATCCAGTAAAGTTCAGGCTATTCGAGGTAGATGATGGTTATTGTCTTGCCAAATGCAATGTATATACATATAACTATAGCTTAGTAATGTGTGTATTTTCATGCCTAGGAAAGGAAGTTATGAATGCCCAAGTATTTGAGGTGTCAATTATGTGAAATGAACGTGATTATTGCTTGTTGGTTTTACAAGGGTGTTTTCTGTTCATTTAAGTATTGACTGTTGGTTTCGTGTGACATTCGATTGGCTCGGGTACCACGTCTAATACGGGATACTAATGGTTGGCTCGAGTACCACGCTTGGTACAGGTTCTATATCGATTGGCTCGGGTACCACGCCTGGTACAGGTTTAATTATGCATTGTTGATTGTGTTTGTCGATGGTCCCATGAGTGGACCGGGTTGATTATTGAATCTATGATTGTTTATATTGGTCCTTGAGAGGCCGAATTATTACACTTGAATGTGGGGATGGTTCTGGGGTGAACCATACATTGCATGTTAACACTTAGATGTTGGTCTAGGGACCCTTAGCGGGTCCGTGTGATGTAAAAATGGTAAAGTGTTATTGTTATTGCTCATTGTTTAAATGGTTGTTGAACCTGTTCATACAATTTATAAGTTAAAAGATAGACTGAGAGTCTAGAAATATATTACTGATTGTTTTTACATGTTGTATTGCTTACTCAATTTTGGTTTATTGTATATTTATTGTTTATTGGAGCATGCCGATGATCCTACCAGTACATGGTGGTTGTATACTGATTCTGTACCTATTTTCCTTTTATTAGTACAGGATATCTTCCAGCGGCTCCTACGCGACCTCAGATCTAGCCCCAGCGATTTCAGATTTCAAGGATGAGCTACTTCCGCCGGGCTACCTTGTTTTCATCCAGTTTAGTTCTAGTCCATCTGTTCGAACTCAGACTCTTATTTTTTGGTGTTGCATCGCCGTTTCTAGACATTTGGTAGATCATTTTGGTATGATGACTTTTAGTTTCTAGGGGTAATTTTTGCATTATACTGTTAGTCTTTGGGTTTAGATGTGAATGCTAGTTTATCTTTAATACAAACTGGTTTTGAGTTGTTAGACTTTACTAAGTGTTGGCTTGATATTGGTCAGCTCATCCGGCGATTTGGGTCGTGACAAAGATGGTATTAGAGCCCTAGGTTCGTTGATCTTATCGTACCAAAATGGGTCTAGTAGGTCTTGCAGAATGGTACAGAGACGTCTGTACTTTTCTTCGAGAGTCTATAGGACTTTAGAAAGCTATCTCTTTTTCCTTCCTTCGTGTTATGATTCTTATTGGTATCTGCTGATACAAATTTGTATCTAACCTCTTTCACTCTTTTGTCCGCAGATGATGAATACCAGACGTAACGGAGCAAAAGCAGAGGTTCCAGTAGCGGGACCAGCAGCCAGGGGGTGAGAAAGGGGCAGGGGCAGAGGTAGAGGAAGAGCAGCACCCACTGGGAATGAAGCTCAGGCAATTGCTGGACCAAGAGAGGTGACCCCTCCCCCACCCAAGAATCTTGTTGAGGAGGAAGTTGAGGTTGTTCTTGAGGAGGGCAAGGAACAAGAGGAGGCAACACCGGCCGGCGGTGCAGGCCTTCCTTCTATAATGCCTTAGGCATTTCAGCAAGTGTGGACTTTTCTGAGTGGACTGGTTGGTGCTGGAGTCACCCCCATGGGTATTGCAGATCAGGTTTTGGGAACCCAGCCAGCGGTTGTAGCAGCTCCTAGGATGGTTGCAGCGTTGGGGACTGATGACTTCTTCTGTCCAAAGCTAGGTCCGGTTATGACTAGGAATGAACATGAGATGCTGACTAAGTTCTTGAAACTGAAACCTCCTATGTTTCAGGGTACTGAGAAAGATGATGCTTATGAGTTCATTATGGACTGTTATGAGAGGCTGCATAAGCTGGGCATTGTGTAGCAACATGAAGTAGAAATTGTCACTTTCCAGCTCCAGGGTGATGCCAAGTAGTGGTGGAGGTCTCATATAGAGTGTCGATCATTAGCTTTGCCTCCACTGACCTGGGTGCAATTTCATGCCCTTTTCTTAGAGAAGTATGTGCCCCGCACCTTGAGGGTCACAAAAAGGATGAGTTTCTAGATCTTGAGCAGGGTAACATGTCAGTTTCAGCCTATGAGGCCAAATTTCATGCCTTATCCCATTTTGCTACTCAGCTTCTGTGTACGGAAGATGAGAGGATTCGTTTATTTGTGAAGGGAATGAATACTGAGTTGCAGGTGTTGTCTGTGCATATGACCTCAACAGAAAAAAGTTTTAATGAGGTGACGGATTATGTAAAGAAATTGGAGGGGGTCAGGCAGGTTGGGCAGGCTAAGGTGTTAGCCAAGAAGTCTCGGAATGAAGGTAATTATAGTGGTTCATACTCCAGGGGTCACAACCAGAAAGTGTATTCTGCTCATCCTATTCAGTCAGCACTGCCAGCTTCTACAGATGGTCGTCCGAGAGTCAGTCAGTTTTCAGCTCCTAGAGGCCAGGGGGCTTCTTTTACTTCTAGTAGCAAGCCTACTCTTGACCATGAATGCTTCTATTGTGGTGATCGGGGTCACTTCAAGAGGGAGTTCCCTCACAAGAAGGCATGTAATCAGACACAGCAGCAGTAAAAGGCTGTGGTTCTAGCAGGTAGAGGTAACTATGCCAGAGGTCATCCATATCACGCCCCGAGGTTACCCCCTAGACGTAACACGGGACCTGGGACCACAAGGATCCCAAGCTAACCCTTGGTCATAGTATTCTCAAGCATAATAAAAGATAAGCAGAAGCATAATAGATAAAGTCGAAATAACATACATGTAGAATCAAGTCAATAGGAATACAAGATCCGTGAGAGGACTCAAATACTGTCTATGTCTGAAAAGCCTTTACTCATGACATAAAGAGTTGCTAGAACAAGACCCTAGCTAACTCAAAGTACGGAAATGAAAAGCTAACAAAGCTAGAAACATCACTAATCCTTGACCTAAGAGGACTCACAAAGAGCTGTCTGGGAGTGGCCGGGAAACTCTAGCCATGAATCTGAGGAGGTACACCTGAATCTGCATTATCAAAGGATGCAGCGCAAGATATGCGTCAGTACTATAGAATATACCAAGTATATGAGCGATGCATGAACATGATAAATAGTTTAAAACATGCTGAGTATGCATTTAGCTATCAAAATCATACTTTAAAAGTAAAACTGGATGCAAATGACTCTATGAAACTCCATAATCTGGAAACATGATCATAAACAAGAGTCTGAAATCTGAATACGAGTCAAGTGCACTTTTTAAGCATAAACTGTTTCTTGGGAGGTTCTCTTACCGACATAGACCATGTGAGCTACATGGAATCCAATGTATACGCCCCATCGAGAGGACCCAATATACCTTGTCAGGGTATAAAGGCATGACTGTTATGTGATCACTAAAAATTGATGCCCAACAGAGGGGACTTGCAAACCTACGAGGGCACGTAGTTTTGGGACTAAGGGTACTCTCATCCGGTCCAACTCGATGCTAAATACTACTCCAAAAACATATACATATAGCTCATATAATACTGGGGCATATTTGATGCCAAAACTGTTCATAACTGGTGATATATCTGATGTCAAAACTGTTTGAAAAGCAATAGGACATATCCGATGTCATGCAATTCAAAATCATGCATCTAAAGAATGTGCATAGCCATAATTCAAAATATGCTTTTCCTTTCTAAATTCATACTTGGGTAGACGGGCATGGAATTTTATAAAGTACATAAGGACATGTTATCTAAACATGTAAACTTTCACTTAAAATCATACAATTCACTGAAATCATACTAGAATTCAACTTGAATACATGGGCTTTTGAAACCAATTAAGGAATCTTCATAAAATCATAGATAAACCATAAGAAACCATGAATTGATGCATAGAAACTGATTCCATAAGTTTTCCCCAATTTTAATCAAAACCCTAATTTCACAAGTTCATACTTCAAAGTAAGAATTGGGGGTTTTGGGCAGAAGGGTGAAAGGAACTCATTGTTGAATACCCACATACCTTTATTGGAGCTAACCCACTTGGATTGGAAAGACTTAGGAGACTTGAACTTGAAGCTTGAGAACTTGAGCTTGGGGGAATTCTTTTCCTTTTGTTTTTGGGGGGTCAATGAAGTATTTAGAAGAGACTTGGGATGATAAGGGTTAAAACCCTTCTTGAAATAGTCAAAACGACCTCACTTAAGAGTTAAAAGGGTGGGTAATGACTAAAATACCCATGGGATTTAATTTAGAACAATCTGAAAAAATGGGTCGGCTTCAGGCTCTACGGGTTGGTTCCACGGGTTATCGTTTGAACCACGGCTCGTGGTACCAAATCGTGGAACGTGGTCGACTAGACAGTCTGCAGAAATGACGGGTCAACAGGACGGACTCGTAGAATAAATGGCGGGTCATCGTTTGGAGTTGTTGTTGCTGGGGACTTAGCTGATCTCTGGGTCAAACAACGATTCGAAATGATGGGTCGTCGTTCAAACGACGAGTCGCCAGACCAAGTCGTGGAACCTGGAGGACTTACTATCCCTCTGATCTGTGTTCCACGAGTGGACAAGATGGACCTATGGTTGAACCATGGTCCATAGAACCCACTCATGGTTCCAGACCAGAGGCTGCACCAAACAGACAGGAATCACGGTTCCATTCCATGACTCGTGGTTCAAACCACGGTCCATGGTTTGGACCCGTCATTCCTGAAACATGGAATTTTTCTGAGATTCTTAACTTAGATAGCTAGATTGATTTCCAGGGTGTTACAATATCTCACCCTTGGGATCATTCGTCCTTGAGTGAAGACTAATCAAGGGAAAACTGAGGAGAAAATAGCCCAACCAACAACAAAACATGGAAATCAAAGAGTAAACATAAAAACTGAACTTTTCAACTTGAAAACATGATAAACTAACTTCATAAAACATGGATGCATGCTAGAATCATAAGAGGAACTGGTGGAATAGAACCGAAGGGGAATACTAAGGAGGAAACTAGTACTTCAAGCTGGAACTGAATCAGAAGGAAAGAGATGAGGGTATTTGGCCTTCATGGCCTCTTCCACTTCCCAAGTAGCACCCTCTACAAGCTGATTCCTCTAAAGGACTTTCACCGAGGTGACTTCTTTGTTCCTCAACCTCTGAATCTGATGATCAAGGATCTCCACGGGAACCTCCTTATAGGTGAGACTATCTTTCACACCCACATCCAACAAAGGGACAATCAAGCTCGGATCACCAACACACTTCTTCAACAAGGAAACATGGAAAACGGGGTGAACCGCTTCTAACTCTGATGGCAAATCCAACTCATAAGCAACCTTTCCAACCTTCCTCAGAATCTGATAAGGACCTACAAAACGGGGAGTAAGCTTTCCTTTCTTTCCAAAACTCATCACACCCTTCATGGGTGACACCTAGAGGAAAACCCAATCCTCAATTTCAAATTCCAACT
This sequence comes from Jaltomata sinuosa, assembly GCA_003996215.1. Classification (NCBI taxonomy): domain Eukaryota; kingdom Viridiplantae; phylum Streptophyta; class Magnoliopsida; order Solanales; family Solanaceae; genus Jaltomata; species Jaltomata sinuosa. The sequence continues at coordinate 38,049 of QJPP01000542.1, forward strand.
CCCTTCTCCTCACATCCGCATAAGATTTCTGTCGACTCTGAGTGGTTTTCAACCTTTCCCTAATAAGCTGAACCTTCTCCATAGTCTCATGAACCGAATCCGGACCGATCAAGGCTACATCACCTACCTCAAACCAACCAATAGAAGATCTGCACCTCCGACCATAAAGTGCCTTATATGGAGCCATATGGATGCTAGAGTGAAAGCTATTATTGTAGGCAAACTCGATAAGAGGTAAGTGATCATCCTAATTACCCTTGAAGTCAATCACACATGCTCTCAACATATCCTCCAAAGTCTGATTAGTGTGCTTTGCTTGACCGTCTGTCTGAGGGTAAAAAGTTATGCTAAGCTTCACCTGAGTACCAAGACCTTTCTGAAATGATCTCCAAAACTGAGATGCAAACTGAGGACCTCTATCAGAAATGATGGACAAGGGAACACCATGCAATCAAACTATCTCCCGGATGTAGAGTCTGGCATAGTAATCTGCTGAATCAGTAGTCTTAACACCCAAGAAGTGGGATGACTTGGTCATTCGGTCGACAATCACCCAAATGAAATCATGTTGCCTTCGAGTACTGGCCAAACCAGTAATAAAATCCATATTGACGGCTTCCCATTTCCAAGTGGGAAGGTAAATATCTTGAATCATGCCACCTGGCCTTTGATGTTCCGCCTTTACTTGCTGACAGTTGGGACACTTAGCCACAAACCTGGCTATGTCTCTCTTCATACCATTCCACCAAAAGACTTCCCGTAGATTACGGTACATCTTAGTAGCACCCAGATGGATGGAATATCTAGAACCATGAGCCTCAGTCATAATCTGCTATCTCAATCTATCTATATCTGGCACACATAAGCGACCTTGATAACGAAGCACACCATCTCCCCCTTGCGAGAAAACCTCCACCCGCTGCTGATGAACTGCACCCTTAAGATAAAGTAGAATGGGATCCTGGTCTTGCTTTGCCTTCACCTCAGCTATCAAAGATGACTCGACACCATTCTGTACAATCACACCACCTTCTGTCGAGTCCATAAGGTGAACTCCCAACCGAGCTAGCCTATGAACCTCCTTAACCAATTCCTTTTTCCCGTCATCAACGGAAGACACACTTCCCATGGACAGTCCACTCAAAGCATCCACCACGACATTGGCCTTACCTGGATGGTAAAGCACACTCATATCATAATCCTTGAGAAGCTCAAGACATCTCTTTTGCCGCAAATTCAATTCCTTCTGAGTGAACACATACTGAAGACTCAGATGATCGGTGAATACAAGTAATGTCTCCAAATTATCAAAGCAAATACCATGGCTTCCAACTCAAGATCATGACTATGAGAGTTCTTCTCATGAGTCTTAAGATGTATCGAAGCATAAGCAATAACCTTACCATGCTGCATCAAAACACAACCCAAACCAATCCTAGAAGCATCACAATACACAATGAAATCATCTAAGCCCTCGGGTAGAGCTAACACTGGAGCTGTGGTCAATCTAGTCTTCAATTCCTGAAAGTTCCTTTCACACAAGTTGGACCACTGAAACTTTACCTTCTTCAGAGTCAATCGGGTCAAAGGAGAAGTAGTGGAAGAAAATCCTTCCATAAACCTTCTGTAGTAACCAGCCAAACCCAAAAAGCTCCTAATATCAGATGGGGAAGTAGGTCTAGGCTATTTCTTTACTGCCTCTATCTTTTGAGAATCAACACGAATACCATCTTTAGTCACAATATGACCCAGAAAAGCAATAGACTGCATCCAAAATTCACACTTGCTAAACTTAGCAAACAACTATCTATCCTTAAGAGTTTGTAACACAACCCTTAAATGGTCTGCATGCTCCTCCTCACTCTGAGAGAAGATGAGAATATCATCAATGAAAACAATCATAAACATATCCAGGTACTGTTTGAACACACGGTTCATCAAATCCATAAAGGCTGCAGGAGCATTAGTTAGACCAAAAGACATAACAACAAACTCATAATGACCATACCGAGTCCTGAAGGCTATCTTCGGAATATCACACTCTCTAACACGAAGCTGATGATAATCGGATCTAAGGTCGATTTTGGAGAAGAAACTAGCACCTTGAAGCTGATCGAACAAGTCATCAATCCTAGGAATGGGATACTTATTCTTGATTGTGACTTTGTTCAACTGACGATAATCAATACATATTCTAAGAGAACCATCCTTCTTCCGAAAAAACAAAACTAGGGCACACCATAGAGAAATGCTAGGCCTGATAGAACCTTTATCAAGAAGATTCTTCAACTGGACTTTCAACTCTTTAAGTTCCGTGGGAGCCATTATATAGGGAGGAATAGAGATAGGATTCATATTTGGGAGAAGATCTATCCCAAAGTCTATCTCTCCGCTCGGGAGGAACTTCGGGCAAATCATCGGGAAACACTTCTGGGAATTCATTCACAATAGGAACAGACTGAATGGATGGGGTTTCGGACTCTGTGTCCATAACCCACACTATGTGATAAACATACTCCTTTGAAATCATCTTCCTAGCCTTAAGATAAGATATGAAACAACCTTTTGAGGAAGGGGGACTACCTTTCCATTCTAAAACGGGTTCATTAGGAAACTTGAAACTGACAACCCGAGTACGACAATCAACAGAAGCATAACATGCATACAACCAATCCATACCAAGAATGAAATCGAAATCAGTCATTTCCAACTCTACTAGATCCGCTGAGGTGACTCTATGAAGGACTGAGATTGGGCAATTTTGGTAGATTATTTTGGCTAAGACTGACTCACCAATAGAGTAGAAACACAAAAGGGTTCTAAAAGTAATCCAGGACATACTTCGAATTTGCATGCTATATACGGGGTCACAAAAGATAAGGAGGCACCGGGGTCCAATAAAGTATACACATCGAAATAGAAGACTTTCAACATACTAGTAACAATATCTAGAGAAATCTCCTGATCCTGATGGGAGGACATAGCATAGAGACAGTTTTGGCACTGACTGCCAGAACTAGAAGCTGTGCCCTGCTGGGCTGGTCTACCTCCTAAAGCTGATGGGGTAGGATGAGTCCTACCTTTCTGTCCCTTCCTAGCTGAAGGGGAATATCTGATATGGTGCCCAGTTTGAACATACCCAAAATAACCCTCTCTACCAGCTAAACAGTCACCGGGGTGATTCTTCCCACACTTAACAAAAGTTGGGTAGGAAGATCCCTTAGCAACACTACCTTGAGACTGGGAATAGGAACCAGATCCTCTGCCACCCTGATCATGACAAGGCCTCTGGGCCTGGGTCGAAGCACTAGTAGAAGAATGAACAGGGCCTGATAACTTCTTCTAGAACGAGGATCAATGTCCACCTCCGGACCTCTAATGGCTAAATCCTGAACCCTTAGATCTAGCTTTTTTGTTTTCCCTTGCCATCTCCCTAAGCTTGTCACCCTCAATCTGATGGGCATGAGTCATGAGTTGGGAAATGTTCATGTCACTCAACAACAAGGCAGACCTACACTCTTTCTTCACAGCATCAGAAACTCCATACATAAACTTGCTTATTTTATCATGCGAGTCCTCTACCATGGAGGGAACATATCTAGACAACTGAGTGAACTTCAGACTATACTTTTGAACCGACATCGAACCCTGTATAAAATTCACAAATTCCTCCACCTTCGCTTGCCTCAACTCGCGGGGAAAGAACCTATCAAGGAAGGCCCTCTCAAAACACTCCCAAGTAGTGGGGACTGCATCCCACACCCTAGTCTCCTTTCATTGCGTGAACCAAATATGGGCTACATCCTTGAGTTGATAGGATGCAAGCTCAACATAATTAACCCCAACCACTTGCATAACTTCGAAGATCTTCTTCACTTCATCAATAAAGTGGAGTGGGTCCTCACTCACTTTTGAACCCTCGAATTCAGGTGAGTTCATTCGGATGAAGTCACGAACTCAGGCCGCTACCCCACCTTGAGGATGAACGGGGGAAGGAGCCTGCTGATTGGCCTGAGTGGCCAAAGTCTGGGCTAGCAAATGGATGGTGTTTCTGAACTCCTCATTCATGACATCAGGGACCGGAACGGGAGGAATAACAGTCTGAGTGGCTCGAGGAGGCATAGCACGTCGAGGAGGCATAATCTGAAATGTACAAGATGAGGATTAGAGGAACATAAGAGTTAAGCTCTATCGCACGACATGATCATGAAAGAAGTGAAGTTTTTCTAAGACATATCATAGCTTCCTTATCATATGTGTGGCACACTTCACACACATAAAGAAGAATCTACTCGATGCGGCCTTCAAACATCCGAGGACTCTTAAACCTGAGGATCTGATACCAAGTTTGTCACGCCCTGAGGTTACCCCCTAGATGTAACACGGGACCAGGGACCACAAGGATCCCAAGCTAATCCTTTGTCATAGCATTCTCAAGCATAACAAAAGATAAGCAGAAGTATAATAGATAAGGTTAGAATAATATACATATAGAATCAAGTCAATAGGAATACAAGATCCATGAGAGGACTCAAATACTGTCTATGTCTAAAAAGCCTCTACTCATGACATAAAGAGTTGCTAGGACAAGACCCTAGCTAACTCGAAGTACAGAAATGAAAAGCTAACAAAGCTAGAAACATCACTAGTCCTCGACCTAAGAGGACTCACCAACAGCTGTCTGGGAGTGGCTGGGAAACTCTAGCCATGAATCTAAGGAGGTACACCTGAATCTGCATCATCAAAGGATGTAGCGCCAGATATGCATCAGTACTGTAGGATGTATCGAGTATATGAGGGATGCATGAACATGATAAATAGTTTAAAACATGCTGAGTATGACTTTAGAAATCGAAATCATACCTTAAAAGTAAAACTGGATGTAAATGACTCTATGAAACACAATAATCTGAAAACATGATCATAACCAAGAGTCTGAAATCTGAATACGAGTCAAGTGCACTTTTTAAGCATAAACTATTTTTGTGGGATGTTCTCTAACCGATATATACCATGTGAGGTACATGGAATCTGACGTATACGCCCCATCGAGAGGACCCAATATACCTTGCCAGGGTATAAAGGCATGACTGTGGCATGATCACTAAAAACTGATGCCCAACAAAGGGGACTTGCAAACCTACGAGGGCACGTAGTTCTGGGACTAAGGGTACTCTCACCCGGTCCAACTCGATGCTAAATACTAGTCCCAAAACATATACATATAGTTCATATAATACTGGGGTATATTTAATGCCAAAACTGTTCATAACTGGTGAGATATCTGATGTCAAAACTGTTCGTAACTGGTGACATATCTGATGTCAAAACTCTTCATAACTAGTGACATATCTGATGTCAAAAGTGTTCATAACTGGTGACATATCTGATGTCAAAACTACTTGAAAAGCAATCGGACATATTCGATGTCATGCAATTCAAAATCATGCATCTAAAGAATGTGCATAGCCATAATTCAAAATATGCTTTTCCTTTCTAAATTCATACTTGGGTAGACGGGCATGCAATTTCATAAAGTTCATAAGGACATGTTATCTAAACATGTAAACTTTTACTTAAAATCATACAATTCACTGAAATCATACTAGAATTCAACTTGAATACATGGGCTTTTGAAACCAATTAAAGAATCTTCATAAAATCATAGATAAACCATAAGAAACCATGAATTGATGCATAGAAACTGATTCCATTAGTTTTCCCCAATTTTAATCAAAACTCTAATTTCACAAGTTCATACTTCAAAGTAAGAATTTGGGGTTTTGGGCACAAGGGTGAAAGGAATCCATTGTTGAATACCCACATACCTTGATTGGAGCTAACCCACTTAGATTGGAAAGACTTAGGAGACTTGAACTTGAAGCTTGAGAACTTGAGCTTGGGGGAATTCTTTTCCTTTTTTTGGGGGTGGGGGGTGAAAAAAGGATTTAGAATAGACATAGGATGATAAGGGTGAAAACCCTTCTTAAAATAGTCAAAACGACCTCACTTAGGAGTTAAAAGGATGGGTAATGACTAAAATACCCATGGGATTTAATTTAGAACAATCTGGAAAAATGGGTCGGTTTCAGGTTCTACGGGTTGGTTCCACGAGTCATCGTTTGAACCATGGCTCGTGGTACCAACTCATGGAACCTGGTAAACTAGACAGTCTGCAAAAACATTTCTACGGGTCAACAGGACGGACCCGTAGAACAAATAATGGGTTGTCATTTGGAGTCATCATTGCTAGGGGCTTAGCTGATCTCTGGGTCAAACCTCGACTCAAAATGACAGGTCATCGTTCAAACGATGAGTCGTTAAACCAAGTCGTGGAACCTGGAGGACTTACTATCCCTCTAATCTGTGTTCCACGAGTGGACATAATGGACCCGTGGTTTGAACCACGGTCCGTAGAACCCACTCGTGGTTCCAAACTAGAGGCTTCACCAAATAGACAGGAATCACGGTTCCATTCCATGACTCGTGGTTTGAACCACGGTCCATGGTTTGGACCCGTCATTCCTAAAACATGGAATTTTTCTGAGATTCTTAACTTAGATAGCTGGTTTGATTTCCAGAGTGTTAGAGTCCACAAGGTGGATGAGATAACTTTTAGAGAGGCCGGGGAGACAAAGAAAATGGTAGCACGGGCAAGGGGGTGGCGCAGCCAACCAAGAAAGTTACTCAGATTGATGACCGAGCCTATTTTTGTACATTCGCAGGAAAAGAAATACAAAATTTGGAAAGAAACTCGAATACTCTCTATGTCTAAAAAGCCTCTACATGACATAAAGAGCTGCTAGGACAAGACCCTAGCTAACTAAAAGTACCGAAGTAAGGAATCCACACAAACTAAAAAATATCTAGTCCTCGACCTAAGAGGACTCACCAACAGCTGACAGAAAAGTGGCCTGGAAGCTCTAGCCACGTGTCTTTAAAGGAACACCTGAATCTGCATCTTCAAAGGATGCATCGCAAGATATGCGTCAGTACTATAGGATGTAGCAAGTATTCGTGCAATACATGAATCATGATAAAAATAGTTTAAAACATGCTTAAGAATGAACTTGTTACGTAAAGAAAGAACATGAATAAATATCAAGGTATAAAATATGAAACATGAAATAAAGCTTAAGTTTCATAGTATAGAATCATATATCTTCATAGCATAAAAAGAAACACGTGGAGTTACTCTTAACCGACATTAAACCATGTTGAGATACATGGAGTCCAGTGTCATGTATCCCCATTGAAAAGAGATATCCTAACTGGACAAAGTTATAATCATGTCGTACCAGGATTCTGTCATGATAAGCCACAGAGGGCAACCTATGGTGGTAACGTAGTTTTGGACTTGGGTTATCTAAACCCTCATCCCTCGGTGCTAAATACTTCTCCCAAAACATATAACATGAGCTCATATACATGTGACATATCTGATGCGAAACTTGTTCATAACGTGTTCATACTCCGAATCATCATACTACTCATGAATTAGGGTTTAGAAATCGATTCATGAGAATTGATGGAACATCGAGTGTCTTGTCTTGCATAATACTTCATAACTTGTGAAATTTGCATACTTCATGACTTTTAAAAATTTTTATGGCTCAAGTTCAATTTCATAATACATATATTTTCATAGAACATAGGAACTAAGCATGCACATGCTTGGGAATCCATGAAAAACATACCATCAAATCCAATTTTGCTTAAATCAATTTCATGCATATAGGAATTACCATGATTAAACTTCAACTCATGAAATAGGTGTTCATATGTAAAAACATATGTACAATCATGCAATTTAGTAGTAATTTCATAATCAAATCATGAGAAGATCATATTTAGCAAAACCCATAAGAATTGGATAATAACCCTAGTTTGGAGATCCATGAAATTAAAATTTGAATTAGAGGTTTTGGGCACAAGGGTGAAAGGAACCCATTGTTGATTACCCACATACCTTGGTTGAAGGTAACCTACTTGAATTGAAAAGAGTTAGGAGGCTTGAACTTGGAGCTTGAGACTTAAGGCTTGGAGGAGAATTTTTCCCTTTTTTGGGGGAAGAGTGAAGTAATGAGAAGGAACTTAGGCTAATGAGGATGAAAGCCCTACTTGAAATAGCCAAAACGAAATCATTTATGAGTTAAAAAGGGTGGGGAATGACTAAAATACCCCTGGGACATATTTAAGAAAAATCTGGAAAATAATCAGTTTCAGAGACCACGGGTAAGTTCTACGGGTCATCGTTTGAATCACGACCCGTGGTTCAACTCGTGGTTCCTGACATGAACTTCAGGATGTAGAAGCACTTCTACGGGTAAACAGGATGGACCCATAGAATGAATGACCGATCGTCATTTGGAGTTGTGGGTCCTATGGACCTAGCTGGTCCTTGGTCAAACCAGGAGTTAGGACTACGGTTCATCGTTTGGATGATAAGTCGTAGAATTGAGCCGTCATTTCAGAGGGACTTGCCAACCCTCTTATCTGAGTTCCACGAGTGGATAGGATGGACCCGTGGTTTGATACATGGTCCGTAGAACCAACTCGTGGTCCCAGACAAGAGGCCAAAACAATCAGAAGGGAATCACAGTTCAATTCCATAACCCGTGGTTCGAACCACGATTTGTGGTTTGGACCAGTCCTTCCTGAAACATGAAATTTTTCTATGATTTTAACTTGGATAGCTGGTTTAATTTCTGAGGTGTTAAAATATATCCCCGTTGGGATCATTCGTCCTCGAATGAAGACTAAACAAGGAAAAATTGAGGAGAAAATAGGACAACCAACAACAGAACATGGAAATCAAAGAGTAAAAATGAAAACCAAACTTCTCAACTTGAAAACATGATAAACTAATTACGTAAAACATGGTTTCATGCTAGGATCATGAGAGAAACAGGTGGAATAGAATTGGAAGGACATACTAATGAGGAAACTAGTACCTCAAGATGGAACTGAGTCGAAAGGAAAGAGATGAGGATATTGGCCTTCATGGCCTCTTCCGCCTCCCAAGTAGCACCTTCTACACGCTGATTCCTCCAAAGGACTTTTACCGAAGGGACTTCTTTGTTTCTCTACCTCTGAACCTGACGATCAAGGATTTCTATTGGAACCTCCTCATAGGTGAGACTATCCTTCACACCCACATCCTCCAAAGAAACAATTAAGGTCGAATCACCAACACACTTCTTCAATAAGGAAACATGGAAGACTGGATGAACCGCTTCCAACTCTGTTGGCAACTTCAACTCATAAGCAACACTACCAACTCTCCTCAAAATCAGATAAGGATCTACAAAATGGGGACTAAGCTTTCCTTTCTTGCCAAACCTCATCACACCCTTCATGGATGTCACCTTTAGGAAAACCCAATCATCAACTTCAAATTCCAACTCCCTTCTCCTCACATCCGCATAAGATTTTTGTCGACTCTGAGCGGCCTTCAACCTTTCCCTAATAAGATGAACCTTTTCCATCGCTTCATAAACCGAATCTGGACCAATCAAGGCTTCCTCACCTACCTCAAACCAACCAATAGGAGATCTACATCTCCGTCCATAAAGTGCCTCATAAGGAGCCATCGATATGCTAAAGTGAAAGTTGTTGTTGTAGGCAAACTCGATAAGAGGTAAGTGATCATCCCAATTTCCCTTGAAATAAATCACACAAGCTCTCAACATATCCTCCAAAGTCTGAATAGTATGCTCAGCCTGGCCATCCGTCTGAGGGTGGAAAGCTGTGCTAAGCTTCACCTGAGTACCAAGACCTTTCTGAAACTATCTCCAAAAGTGAGATGTAAACTGAGGACCTCTATCAGAAATGATAGACAAAGGAACACCATGCAATCAAACTATCTCCTGGATGTAGAGTCTAGCATAATCACCTGCCGAATCAGTAGTCTTAACAACAAAGAAGTGGGATGACTTGGTCATCCGGTCGACAATCACCCAAATGGAATCATGTTGCCTTCGAGTACGAGGCAAACTAGTAATAAAGTCCACATTGATTGCTTCCCATATCCAAGTGGAAAGATCAATATCTTGAATCATGCCACCCGACCTTTGATGCTCCACCTTCACTTGTTGACAGTTGGGACACTTAGTCAGAAACCCAGCTATGTCCCTCTTCATACATTCCACCAAAAGACTTCCCATAGATCACGGTACATCTTAGTAGAACCCATATGAATGGAATATCTAGAACTGTGAGCCTTAGTCAGAATTTGCTATCTCAACCCATCTATATCTGGCATACATAAGCGACCTTGATAAGAAGCACACCATCTCCCCCTTGGGAGAATACAACCACCCGTTGCTGATGAACTTCACCCTTAAGGTGAAGTAAAATGGGATCCTTGTCTTGATTTGCCTTCACCTCAGCTACCAAAGATGATTCAGCACTATTTTGTACAATCACACCACCTTATGTCTAGTCCATAAGGCGAACTCCCAACCGAGCTAGACCATGAACCTCCTTAACCAATTCCTTGTTCCCATCTTCAATAGAAGACACACTTTCCATGTACAGTCTACTCAAAGCATCCTCCACGACATTGGCCTTACTTGGATGGTTAAGCACACTCATATCATAATTCTTAAGGAGCTCAAGCCATCTCCTTTGGCAAAAATTCAATACCTTTTGAGTGAACACATACTGAAGACTCTTATGATCAGTGAATAGATCCACATGCACCCCATAAAAATAATGTCTCCAAATCTTCAAAGCAAAGACAACGACTGCCAACTCAAGATCATGAGTAGGATAGTTTGTCTCATGAGTCTTAAGCTATCTCGAAGCATAAGTAATCACCCTACCACGCTGCATCAAAACACAACCCAAACCAATCCTAAAAGCATCACAATACACAACAAAATCATCTAGGCCCTCGGGTAGAGCTAACACTTGAGTTGTGGTCAATCTAGTCTTCAATTCCTGAAAGTTCTTCTCACACAAGTCAGACCACTGAAATTTTACCTTCTTCTGAGTCAATCAGGTCACAGGGGTAGCAATGGAAGAAAATCCTTCCACAAACCTCCTGTATTAACCAACCAAACCCAAAAAGCTCCTAATATTAGACAGGGAAGTGGTTCTAGGCTAGTTCTTTACTGCCTCTATCTTTTGAGTATCAACTCGGATACTATCACTAGTCACAATATGACCTAGAAAGGCAACTGACTGCATAGCAAATAACTGTCTATCTTTGAGAGTTTGCAACACAACCCTCAAGTGGTCTGCATGATCCTTCTCACTCCGAGAGTAGATGAGGATATCATCAATGAACACAATCATAAACGAATCCAAATATATCTTGAACACGTAGTTCATCAAATCCATAAAAGTTGTAGGAGCATTCGTTAGACCAAAAGACATAATAACAAACTAATAATGACCGTACCGAGTGCTGAAGGTTGTCTTTGGATATCACACTCTCTAACATGAAGCTGATGATAACCTGATCTAAGTCGATCTTGGAGAAGAAACTAGCACCCTGAAGCTGATCAAACAAGTCATCAATCCTAGGAATGGGATATTTGTTCTTGATCGTGACCTTGTTCAACTGACGGTAGTCAGTTCATATTCTAAGAGAACCATCATCCTTCTGAACAAACAAATAAGGGGCACCCCAATGAGAAATGCTAGGCCTGATAAAGACCTTATCGAGAAGATCCTTCAACTAATCTTTTAATTCATTAAGTTCCACAGGAGCCATTCTATAGGGAGGACTAGAGATAGGGTTCATATATGGGAGAAGATCTATCCCAAAGTTTATCTCCCGCTCGGGAGAGACTCCGGATAAATCCTCAGGAAACACTTCAGGAAACTTATTCACAATAGGAACAGACTGAAGGGGTAGGGTTTCAAACTCCATGTCCATAACCCGCACTATGTGATAAACATACCACTTTGAAATCATCTTCCTAGCCTTAAGATAAGACATGAAGTGAACTTTTGAGGAAGCGGGACTACCTTGCCATTCTAAAACAGGTTCAGTAGGAAACTTGAAGCTTACCACACAAGTATGGCAATCAACAGAGGCATAACATATGTACAACCAATCCATACAAAGAATGACGTCAAAATCAGTCATCTCCAACTCTACTAGATCTGTTGAAGTGACCCTATGAAGGACTGAGATAGGGAAATTTCAGTACATTCTTTTGGCTAAAAATGTCTCACCAACAGGAGTAGAAACACAAAGGGGTTATAAAAGTAATTCAGAACAATCTTCGAACTTGCATGCTACATAAAGGGTCACAAAAGATAAGGAAGCACCGGGGTACAACAAAGCATACACATTGAAAGATAATACTTTCAACATACCAGTAACAACATCTTGAGAACCCTCCAGATCTTGACGAGAGGACATAGCTTAAAGGAAATTCTAGCGCTGACCACCAGAACTAGAAGTTGTGCCCTGCTGGGCTGGTCTACCTCCTGAAGCTGTTGGGGTAGACTGAGTCCTACCACCTCCCTGCCCCTTGTTATCTGAAGGGCAATCTCTAATCAAGTGTCCAGGCTGTCCACACCCAAAGCATTCACCCATTCCCAAATGAAACTCTCTCGGGTGATTCTTCCCATACTTACTGCAACTAGGATAGGAAGGTCCCTTAACAACACTTCCCTGAGACTAGGAATAGGAACCAGGTCCTCTACCATCCTGATCATAATGAGGCCTCTGAGCCTGGGTAGGAGGACTAGCAGAAGAATGCACGGATCCTGATGACTTCTTCTGAAAAGAAGAGCAATGTCCACCTCCGAACCAATGATGACCAAAACTTGATCCCTCGGATCTAGCTCTCTTGTTCTTCCTCGCCATCTCCCTTATCTTGTCACCCTCAATCTGTTGGGCATGATTCATAAGTCGAGAAATGTTCATATCACTTAATAGCAAAGTAGACCTACACTCTTTCTTCACCGTATCAGAAACCCTATAGATGAACTTGCTCATTTAATCATGAGGGTCCGCTACTATGGAGGAAGCATATCTAGACAACTGAGTGAACTTTGGACTATACTCTTAAACTGACATCGACCCCTATCTCAAGTTCACAAATTCCTCCACCTCCACTTGCCTCAACTCTCGAGGAAAGAACCTATCAAGGAAGGACCTCTCAAAAGACTCCCAAGTCATGGGGACCGCATCCCTCACCATAGCCTCCTTCCATTGGGTGAACCAAATGTGAGCTACATCCTTGAGTTGGTAGGATGCAAGCTCCACACAATCAACACCAACCACTTGCATAACCTCAAAGATCTTCTTCACTTTATCAATAAAGTTGAGTGGGTCCTCACTCACTTTTGAACCCCAGAATTAAGGTGGGTTCATACGGATAAAGTCATGAACTCAGTCCGCTACCCCACCTTGAGGATGAATGGGGGCAGGAGCCTGGTGATTAGCTTGAGTGGCCAAGGTCTGGGCTAGCAAATGAATGGCGTTACTGAACTCCTCATTCATGACATCAGGGACCAGAACGGAAGAAGCAGTATTCCAAGTAGCTCAGGGAGGCATAGCACATCGAGGAGGCATAGCACATCGAGGAGGCATAATCTGAAATGTACAAGACGAGGATTAGAGGAACATAAAAGTTAGGCTCTATCGCACGACATGATCATGAAAGAAATGAAGTTTTCTAAGACATCTCATAGCTTCTCTCTCATATGTGTGGCGCACTTTACACACATGAAAAAGACTCTACTCGATGCATCTTTCAGACATCTTAGGACTATTGAACCTGAGGCTCAGATACCAAGTTTGTCACGCCCCGAGGTTACCCCCTAGACATAACATGGGACTTGGGATGGAAAGTGCCCTAAGCTAACCCCTTGGTCATATCATACTCAAGCATAACAAAGATAAGCGGAAGCATAACTAGATAAATCCAAAATCACATAAAAAGGTAATTAAGTCAAAAGAAATACAAAATCCAAAAAGAGACGCAAACATTGTCTATGTCTGAAAAGCCTCTACATGACATAATGAGCTGCTAGGATAAGACCCTAGCTAACTCGAAGTATGGAAGTAAAGAATCAACACAAACTAAAACATATCTAGTCCTCGACCTAAGAGGACTCACCAACAGCTGACAGAAAAGTGGCCCGGAAGCTCTAGCTATGTGTCTGGAAAGGAACACCTGAATCTGCATCATCAAAGGATGCAGTGCAAGATATGCATCAGTACTATAGGATGTACCAAGTATGCGAGCAATACTTGAATCATGATAAAAATAGTTTAAAACATTCTTAAGAATGAACTTGTTACGTAAAGAAAGAACATGAATAAATATCAAGGTATAAAACATGAAGCATGAAATAAAGCTTAAGTCTCATAGTATAGAATCATATAACTTCATAGCTTGACAATAAACATGTGGGAGTTTCTCTTAACTGACATTAAACCATGATGAGCTATATAGAGTCTAGTGTCATGTACCCCCACTGAAAAGAGCTGTCCTAGGTAGCCAAAGTTAGAACTATGTCATACCAGGATTCTGTCATGATAAGCCATAGAGGGCAACCTACTGTGGCAATGTAGTTTTGGACTTCGGTTATCTAAACCCTCGTCTCTCAGTGCTAAATACTACTCCCAAAACATATAATATGATCTCAAATACATGTGACATATCTAATTCCAAACTTGTTGATAACGCGTTCATACCCCGGATCATCATACAACTCATGAATTAGGGTTTAGAAATCGATTCATGAGCATTGATAGAACATCGAGTGTCTTGTCTTGCATAATACTTCATAACTTATGAAATTTGCATACTTCATGCTTTTTAAAATTTTGCATGGCTTTAGTTCAATTTCATAATACATATATTTTCATAGAACATACGAACTAGGCATGCACATGCTTGGAAATCCATAAAAAACATACCATCAAATCTAATTTTCCTTAAATCAAATTCATGCATGTAGGAATCACCATGATTAAACTTCAATGAATGAAATAGGTGTTCATATCTAAGAACCCATGTAAAATCATGCAATTTATTAGTAATTTCATAATCAAATCATGAGAAGATCATATTTAGGAAAACCCATAAGAATTGGATAAGAACCCTAGTTTGGAGATCCATGAAATCAAAATTTGAATTAGGGGTTTTTGACACAAGGGTGAAAGGAACCCATTGTTGATTACCCTCATACCTTGGTTGAAGGTAACCCACTTGAATTGAAAAGATTTAGGAGGCTTGAACATGGATCTTGAGACTTGAAGCTTGGAGGAGAATTTTTCCTTTTTTGGGGGGAAAGTGAAGTAATGAGAAGGAACTTAGGCTAATGAGGATGAAAACCCTACTTGAAATAGCCTAAGTGATACCATTTAGGAGTTTAAAAGGGTGGGGAATGACCAAAATATACCTGGGACATATTTAAGAAAAATCTAGAAAATGGTCAGTTTCAGGGACCACGGGTCAGTTCTACGGGTCATCGTCTGAATCATGACCCGTGGTTCCACTCGTGGTTCCTGACAGGAACTTCAGGCTGCAAAAGCATTTCTACTGGTCAACAGGACGGACTAGTAGGATGAATGATAGATCATCATTTGGAGTCATGGTTCCTGGGGACCTAGTTGGTCCTTTATCAAACCACGAGCCAAGAGTACGGTTCGTCCTTTGGACGACGAGTCATAGAATTGAGTCCTTTTTTCAGAGAGACTTGCGAACCCTATGATCTGAGTTCCATGAGTGGACAAGATGGACATGTGGTTTGAAACATGGTCCATAGAACCAATTCATGGTTCCATACCATTGGTCAAATCAATCAGAAGGGAATCACGGTTTCATTCCACGACCCGTGGTTCAAACCACGATTCGTGGTTTGGACCCGTCATTCCTGAAATATGAAATTTTTATGAGATTTAACTTGGATAGATGGTTTTATTTTTTAGGTGTTACAATGAACAAAATTTATCATCTTGATATCTCACATGTATGTGAGAACTATGATATATTTTGGGAGTAGTATTTAGCACCGAGCGATGAGGGTTCTAGATAACCCGAATCAAAAAGTATGTTTCCAGCGCAGGTTATGTTTCACCCGATTGGCTTATGAAATTGGTTCCATGTTATGACATGTATGGTTCCTTATCCCTTTGCAAATATAGGACATCTTTGCCAACTAGGGTTATATAGTTGGATTCCATGTCGCTCGCATGGTCTATGGTTGGTTACAAGAAACTCCCGTATGAATGTTTTCAAACTGTTTAAGTCTTATGATATCTTATTTTGAAGTTTGACCTCTACTTCATGATTTATACTTAAACTACGATATTTACTTGTGATCCTCTTACTTATGAATGAACTCAGTTTTAAGCATGTTTTAAGTATGTTTTTACCATGTTATTGCATAAACTCACATATTCAGTACATCCTATAGTACTGAGGCATATTCTTGTACTGCATCTTTTGAAGATGTAGATTCAGGTTTCCACTCACAGGCCCATGGCTAGAGGTCGCAAGCCATCCAGTTTGATTTGGTGATTCCTTATTCATTCGAGGACTAGTATGATTCCTAGTTTAGTAGGTTCCTTTATTTTAGCAGTTAGAGTTAGTTTGGGGTCTTGTCCCTGCAACTCCATATGTCGCATGTAGAGGCTTTTCAGACATAGACAATTATTCTAGTTTCTCATTTCAGATTATGTTTCTTCTAGATATTTACCTATTATGAAGTTGGTTGCCTATCTTTCAAATTATGCTTCCGCTATATTTCTTATATTTTTATAAGTTATACCATGACAAAGGGTTAACTTGTGCACTTATGGTCCCATGTCCTGTGTTATGCCTAGGGGGTAGTCTCGGGGCATAACAACATCCCAATTATGTCACATACATCTAGACCATTTTTCCCTTTGAGAGATGTGTGAAACCATGTGCAAAGGCACTTGTGGCCGCCCATGGAGATTTGTGGCTAGCAGGTGCCAAGTTGTTGAAGCAGTGATCTTCTCTTCACTTGCAACTACATCTACAAAGGTTTAGGCGATCGCCCTTTACAATTTGAAGCACGCAGATGCTTGATAGTTTGGGTATTATTTGAACTGTCTTGTGCGCTGGCACCTGCAAAATTAAGATGTCATCATGCGTTGCACTTACCATTTTTCTCCCCTTGGTAGTCTCTTTCTCTTCTGATCACCTTTGTAACTTGGCTTCCATTTTTAGCTCCTTTGGATTCAAATCCTTTTGTTCCTTCAATTGACTAAGAGTTTCTGCATATAAGATAATAGAGGCATAAAAAAACTTCTAAATCACATCAAATGAAGGAAATAATTCATGAATAAAGGCTAAATAAGTTGGTAGATTACCAACTTATCAAACCACCAAACTTGATCTATTGCTTGTCCTAAAGCAAGATACTTATAAGGTAAAGGATTGAAACAAGTTTCTCAAGACATAAGGGTTGCAAGAAGGACTATACTGACTCAAAGATTCAAGAAAATAATAAATAGAAGACTCAAAACAAAAGAGTCAAGGAGATGTGCTTATCTCATTTGGTATCACCATAATCTCAAGGCAAACACACATTTCAAAAATCTTATCAAAAGACTTCAATTTTCAATCAAAATATGGGGATTTGTCATTCAAAACAAGATCATCAAGCTTCTCAAGTCATTGGCATTGAACTTAAAGGTTTTCCTCAAGATATGCAACACAACTTGTCGCATTCAATCCTCTTAATTGAAATTTAGACTTTATTATTTACTTCTAGGATGTAATGCCACTCACCACAAGAGATGATGCCACTCACAACCATGCATTTCATATATAGGGATTATAAAAGAAGTTAAAGACTCTTACTCTCTAAAAGAAGTTTGAGTATACACACATTGAACCATAGGCTTTCCCTTCATGTAATTCACCACTAATCTAGAGTCTCCAAGCTCGGAATCACTAAGGACTTGTGGGGAACGATGTAGGTTAGGGTTAAAGTGAGGATTTTATTTGGCTCAAGTGAAATGCTATCATAAGCACTCAATTGCATTCGTTCATATATTTTATTCACTTCACCTTATTTCTCCTTCTCACAATCACAAATTTTCTCCTATAAACCAATATTCGAAGCGCCTTTTTCTTTTTCTTATGAGGTAACACCACCCAATTCTTTCTTTCTTTAGATCAATTACTTCTCAAGATAAGCATAGGGTGCTACCTCATAGTTTAATCTTAATTTCTCCTTCTATCATCAACAATGCATACACCCTTAAACTTAGTCTTTTCCCTACATCACATTCAATTTTTCATTCATATTCCCCCCCAAACTTAGGTTTTTAGCCTACACATTCATTGGTAGCCTTTAGGGAGAAACAGGTTCTAACAAATAGGATTCAAGAAGGTTAAGGTATGTAACATAGGTACCAAGGAATGGTTAAGGATCAAAGGGGTTATCTAGGATCAAAGTTAAGAGAAGGAACTTTTCGGTTACGTGACTATTCAAAAGAGGGCCTAAAGTCATCTTACAATCTAAGCAACATCTAGGATTTTGCATTGAATCATATTTGGAGAAAGTTCTAGACAACAATCATGCACAATAACCAACTAATCCTTACCACACAAGACATCACAACACAAGAACTTCATAATTAATCTCAAAATCAATTGGGATAAATGACTTTTGACAAGCTATTTCGAGTTTTGCACACTTGTTTGTCAATCAATCAAGCCAAATGGTGAGTGTGAAAGTCATGACAAGAGAATACTTTAACAAAAATCATTTTCCCCTCTTTTCTTTAATTTGCAAATTCTTTGCCAAGAAAATTTTTGGTGGGCCCATTCGAGCTAAGCAAAACACAGACTCAATCTAAACACTAAAACTTGGCATTTTTCCTTACAAAAGTCACCTCTCAATCAATCATAGGGAAATTTCACCCCCGGATTGACACACAAAAATAAAGAAAAGAAAAAAACTGCCCCTTGGGAAAGAAATGTAGTATGAAGAAAACCCTTGGAGTTTATTAGAACTAACTATTATTAACAAGGGCAAACTTTTAGTTATGCGCTTATAAATTGTTGGAGAACTAGGCCCGGCGTAGGCACTAAGTTCATTTGAAAAGCACGGGTAGCAAAATAATTTAGCATGTAGGACTCTAATGACCCTCCAGATCATTTCTCTATTTCCTTGCATTTTCTGCATTTTGAGTTTTCCTGCAGTGGCTACAGGTCATTTATGACTTACTGAAACTGACGGTTTGGTCCCTGAGCCTTTCGTTAGGTCATTATGACCATTTCCTTGTTTTAAAAATCCAACTTGGGAAATCCTTGACTTTGGTCAACTTTCTTGGTAAACACACTCGGAATCAAATTCTACCAGTTTTGTTATCTCTAGAGGGTGGACTTTGGTGTAGTTGGACATTTGGTCGGGATCCGAGAGGTTTTCAACTTGGAACTTTCTCTCGTTTTGTGTTTTCAGGCCAGTTGGGCTTGAGGAGTTGACTTTGGTAAACATTAAGAGAAGACAACCTCGGATGGAAATTCTGCCAGCACTGTTAGCTCTGGAATGTCAACTTTGGGCTAGAGGGAACATTGGTTTAGGTCCCAAGGATTTTAGACTTGATTTTGGACCTGGGGTTCCATTTATGAATAGTTGGCCTAAAGGTTGATTTTGGATGCGGGGTCCACTTTTCATTTAATTGACCTCCGATGGGATTTTTGTCAATTTTGTTGGATTCAGAATGTCGTTTCTAGTTGAATAGATTAGCTTATTTGTGTTTGCGGGACCCTAGATGTGTTCCTGAGGGTCTATCAGAGTAATATTCCATGTTGGCATTGTTGTTGGTAGGTAGTTGCTGTCATTGCACAAGCAGGAGATCGCCCATGCATGGGCATGGCCGCGTTCGCACAGTAATGTGCCAGCTGTCCCCTCCACTTGGCCTTCACCTACGCATCCCCAGGGATGCGTGTGCGTGAGCCACCTACGCAGCACCTTGTTGCATGTGCACTGCATAGCGCTTGGCCTACGACTGCGCCTGTACCCGGCCGCATTAACATGGGCCACATAGGCAGCTCCCAGAAGCATATGCATGGCAGCACGGGCAACCTATATCTTGGCTACCTACATCTTTTTCAATTCATTTCAAACCCATTTCGTTTCCACCATTAAAACCAGCTCCAAAAACCAGCTCAATTTCTTGGAGAAGGATTATCATTAATTCGTGGTTGTTTCCTGGCCTTAATCTGGTATGTTTCCTTGCTAATTTCCGATTAAATCCCTTTGGTTTTCCCTTTTGATTTCTCTTAATTGGTGGGATGTTTAAACCTCTTTATCTGGTCCATTTCTTCTAATTTTCTGAGCATGCACTCTTGGGATCATTGTGATCATTGTACGCTCTTTCATTTCCAGCTTTGGGTTACAGGGCCCACAGGCTCGCTCGTGACCTAAAAAAAGGTTCATGAAAGAGTAGATGTTATCGTGTTACTATTATTATTATTATTGATTCTTGCTCGATTGGTGTTCTGCTGATTATATACTTATGGGCCCAAGGTTATGAAGGCTGGATTAGCGGGAGCCTAGGTCAGTATGGTTGTACTTTGCTTATGTTTCCCCTTGTTTTATGCTTTATGCTTAGTTCTAGTTAGTTGATTATCTTAAGTAGGTCCCTGGGGGTTGGTAGTTAGTGTAGTATTTTCCTATTAGTATTCATACTAGAATAGGTTGCTTTATCACTCGTTGGGGTATAGTTCATGGTAGAGTATTTCTTACTTAGCTTTTTGGCTGTTCTTATCGTGTTATATTCTTATGATTGGCTTTGGTATGAGTATTTGTGGGCTTGAGCCCATGGTGTCGAGCTGGTGGGAGTGCAGGTTAGTACATTCTAGTATTAAAGGGTGAAATGCCCTATCTTGGTTTAACTTTGTGCAATTACATATATTCATACATATATTTGGACTGATTATTTTTTGTCCCTTTCTGCATATGATTGGTTTATGGTACGAATTGATGGGACTTGAATGGTACAGATTGACAGGAATTGAATGGATCAGTGGTTTGATAGGGAACTCTTTTTTTAACAACTGGTTTTCAAATTAAGGAAGATTTCACTGGTTTAAGCTGATTGCTAACGTTTAAAGCCCAAAATACATCCTTTTTAAATAAATGGAGCTCCAAGGTGAGCATCCCACTTTTATCACTGTTTTTGGTTAAAAAAAGGGAAAACAGTTTCTTTAAAATACACTTGTGCTGCAAAAGAGAAATGGCACATCACTATTTTACTAACTTGTCAATGGAAAAACACTTCTATTTTATGCACTTGGTCTGTGTGGCGGTTCTGAACTTTACTTCCCATTGATTGTGGGACTATATTGATAAGCTCCGGCAGCCCCTTTTTTGTTCATACAAGGTTTTATTTTATGGTATTCGAGATATTGATATTCTCTGGTGGCCCATGAGAATACTTAGGGTTTTTTTGATTATACAAGGATATTGTGGTGTGGTTGATATTGATAAGCTCTGGCAGCTTAAAGGGATATTCCAGGTATTATGGTACGATATTGGTTGTTAAGCTCTGGTGGCCCGTGAGGTCACTCAGGGTTTCATTTATTACTTCATTGGCCACATTTTATTTCATTTAAATTCATTTCATTTCATTCATTACATATCACATTTTATGGTATTCCTTGCATATCTTTACAGTTGGATTTCTTTATTGGGTATACTTTTCAAACTCGGGAAGTCCAAATTGGTTATTGCTGGATTATTGTTTATTTCATTCATATTGTGGTGGTATTTCTTCTTTTTTATCTAGGTTTTGACCATTCTATTTCTTTTTTACTCATCTTTCTTACCCTTGGGTTATATTTGATTTTTGTTATGTTTATATGATTCCTAGTGGGTACCACATATTTTGGTACTTAAACTACACTTCTGCATCTTTTTGTTGATGCAGATCTTGGTACGGGTTTTCACTGTTGATTGTTGTTCTTGTGCAGAGTTGCTGACTAGAGATATTGGGTGATCTCTTGGCGATCGGAGTTGATCCATCTCCCTCTGCTTTGGGATTAGTCTCCTACTGTACCTCCGTAGATTGTTCATATTTTGTTATATCTATCCAGAATATCTAAGTTGTAGTAGCACTTATACCGACTGACACCAGGTCTTGGGGCTTTCTTATGTATCTTATTCTCTTCCCTCCCTTTTACTTATGTTTGTTTATCTTGTCTTCCGCTATTTATTGATATTTCTTCCACTTGGGGTTTCTTTCTTGTGTTAGACCATTACTTGCAGTTTTGGGCTTAGGGTTGGATTACTACTGGTGGGTTGTAGTAGGTGTGTAATGACCCTTCCAGTCATTTATGAGTGTTAACCATTCTTATACCATTAGAGCTTTCCTATAGCGGCCCCAAGTCATTTATTGCTTGCTGGGATTGGTAGTTCGGTGCCCAGGCTGTTGGTTTGGTCTTTTTGGCCGTTTCTTGTTTTAGAGCTTAAAGCTTTTGAAATTATTGACTTCAGTCAAAATTCTTTATGAACGTGCTCGGAATCGAATTCCTACAGTATCGTTAGCTCCGAAGAATGGACTTTGGTCGGGGTCTGAGAGCTTTTCATCTTGGAATTCTCTCTCGTTCTATGTTTTCAGGTCAGTTGGGCTTGCTTGGTTGACTTTGATCAACATTTGGATAAAATGACCTCGGATGGAAATTCCATCAGCGCTTTTAGCTCTGGAATGTCGAGTTTAGGCTAGGGGGACCATTGGTTCAGGTCTAGAGGCTTTCAGACTTGTTTTCGGCCATTGGGTTCAGTTTTGGAAATATTTGGCTAAAGGTTGATTTTGGGAGTGGGGCCCATGGGATTTTCAGCGATTCCATTGGATCCGAAATGCCATTTCTAGTCAAATAGCTCTGGTCGTTTGTGTTCGCGGGACCCCGGATGCTTTCTCGGGGACCCAAAGTGTGAAAAACTTCCCTTGACAGCTGGTTGCTGTCATGGGCCTTTTTGTTCATCGCATTCGCGGAGGTGTGGCTGCATTTGCAAAGATAAATTTCCATCCACCCCATCTTTGTTCTTCGCGTTCGCGGAGGGCTGGCCGCTTTCGCGAAGGCCATTTGTCCAACCACCTTTTTTGCTCTCCGCAAAGGCGAAGCATTGGTCGCGTTGTGAAGGGTAATTTCCAGCAACTATTTAAGTTGAGCCCTTCTTGTTTCCAGCCACTTTTTCCCAACTCCCACACCTCCAAGTCACATAAATCTCTCCCAAAACTGCTTCAAATCATTCCCCAACCTCGGGAAATTGTTGTTCTTCGGTAATCCGTGGTTCCTTGACAAATGGTAAGTCTTCTTCCCCGACCCTTTTCTTCTCTTGTTTTCTTAAAAATACACAATTGTTGTTGGTTCATAAATCTTGGAATTCCTTGTAGAATATTCCCTATTGAGTCATGCATGATCAAGGATTCGGAGTTCACACTTTCTTAGCTCG
Source organism: Jaltomata sinuosa (assembly GCA_003996215.1). Classification (NCBI taxonomy): domain Eukaryota; kingdom Viridiplantae; phylum Streptophyta; class Magnoliopsida; order Solanales; family Solanaceae; genus Jaltomata; species Jaltomata sinuosa. The sequence goes on from QJPP01000542.1 coordinate 61,467, forward strand.
CCTTCTCGTGGTGAGAAGTCTATTTGATTAATTTCCGAAATTAATTCTTGAAATTCCATTCTAATTCTTGACTTGAGCGGGATGTTTTGAGCACCAATTGTTGTCCGTTTCTCCTCAATTATTGAGCATGTGCTGCCGAGATTGTAAGGAACACATGTGTGTTTTTTGTTTCCAGTTTCACGTTACGGGGCCCACAGGCCCACTTGTGACCCGAATATCAACCCAGCTATTTCTATAGCATTATAGGTATCGTTAGGCTTGTTTTAATATGTAGATTATTGTGTTGATAGTGGTTTCGCGATTTGGAGTATCTCGAAGCAGTTTGAGCCTAGACGACGTCGTCCCTGTAGTTATTTATCGGACGACAGGTAGGTTATGGTTTCCCCTACATAGACTCTGCGTATATAGGCTATAACTGCATTAATTAGCATCCTTGGGTTGGTTGTTATAGGTTGCTACCCCAGACCTTGTCCTCCTTTTCTATCCATTTATTTCGTACATTGATTGTATTATTCGTGTAATATTGTATATCACCCTTGTGGCCCTGTGTGGCCTTATTTTGACTCTAAAACATAAACGGTGGGTTATTTGGGAATGTACACGAATCCCAGACATAGAGGTATCCCTTTAGGTTGGTTATGTCTGTTGAGTAGCTATGGAGCCTGTGCAGGAATGGTAGGAATGTTTGTGAGCCAGTGGGCTAATTTATATTTGTGTGCAAGCATATCATCCATAAAAGAGGTTTTCCCTGCATGTTTTACTTTGGTTTTGGCTGTGAGCCACTATAGATAGTTTTTCCTAAACATGCATGGCCTCGGGGACCATTTTTGGTATACTTGATGATAAAAATGGGATTTTGGATGATTTCACACCTGATTTTCTATTGATACAAGGCTCCGCTGTGCACAATACTAGACTTGATTTCCTACTGATACCTGGCTCTGCTGGGCAGAGCACTAAACTTGATTTCTAAATGATTTAGACCCGATAGCTCTCTAGGTACCCTCTCAGAGGGTTATTGAGACTCTTATCACTGATTTAGACCCGAGTGTACTTCAGGCACCCATTGAGAGGGTCTTTTGAGATTACTACTACTGTTTTAGACACGGGTTGAAGCCGTGCATGTACTATGAGGTTACGATTATTGAGTTACACTTGAGGTTTGCGGTTTTGTATATTGTCGAGGGGTAGACCTCCATGGACCCCTATTATTCCTGGGCCACAGGCTATGGGCTGACGCAGTTTGCCAGGAGAGAGGGTGTACGGCATAATAGAGGTACACTAGAAAGGGCTTTCCATGGATGCTACCTCTATTGGGCCTTATATGTACCAGATGGGGTAACATATGGGGTACTATTACACCAGATTCATCATCATCATGCATATTTCACTTGAATTCCACCCTTGTTTGCTATGTGTTCAGTGTACGCTCCGGTTGTATGGGTGGCCGGAGGGTTTGTTTTCACTTGATTGCGTTCCTTGGTTGTATGGGCAGCTATTGGGACTGTAGGTAGTTTAGATTACTCTTATCGCTTTATAGAGAAGGTTTTGGTCCTTGTTTCTTGGTGATTTAGCAATTTTTAGCCTGTTGAGGCTCCGGTTGCGGGATTGTGATTATTGAGAGGGCTAGCGAGTCCTACCTTATTGAGGCACTTTTGTGTGGCCTTCTGAGTAGATTGTGAGTTTTTGGTTCCATTCTTGTCAGGATTTGGGTAGTATTTCTCGGTTATCATGGGTTCGTTATTCCATCCTAGGTTTGTACTTATGAGGTGGATTCCTTTTTATGCTATCTTGAAGTTGGATTAGTGTTATGATTTCCTTATGCTTGTTGATTCCATCTTGAGTATGTTAGAATGCCTTCCTTATTTTTCTTTTACTTGAGGTTACCAATATACCACCATGTTACTGACTGTCTCTCCTTTTATATACTATTGTTGCAAGGATCCCAGGTGTGTTCTTCTTCCTTACACCTGTGTTTCTGTGATATATATATATGTTTTGTGCTAGCATGTATACTTGTAACTCTTGGTTGATTACTACTGGTGCTAGTTCCTTGTGCTTTCTCTATTGCTTCGGTGATTTCTTTCTTGTATTCTTCTTATTAAAGTTTTTATATCTTATATACGCTCGGTCGGTCGATGATACCTACTGAGTACCCATTCTCTTAGTGCTGATGCTACACTTCTGCATCTTTCTGGTGTATATATTAGTTGAGCTTTCATTGTTGATTATATTGGAGACTCGTGCAGCTTTTAGGAGGTTCGAGACTAAGTTTAGAGCCTGACAGTCGGGGATTGTCTATACCTCATATGTTGTACTGGTGCTCCTTGTACCTTCGGAGACAAATTTATATTGTATTTTATTACTTCTAGCACTTGTATCCTATAAGAAGCTTATGTACTATCGATACCAAGTCTTGGGGTTTGTGTAGTTTTCTTTATGTATATATTTGGGATTTGCTTTCGCTTTGTCTACCATTACTTTTTGCTTCCGCTTATTTTTGCTTATTGTGCATATTGGTTAGGTAGTAGCCTATTACTAACCGTACCGGGCTACGGGGACTGGTTTGCCTACTGGGGGTTGTAGGTGCCATCATGGCCTGAGAAATTAGGTCGTGACAAGGTGCCATCATGACTTGTAGATTTTGGGTTGTGACAGAGTGATATCAGAGGTTTAGGTTCACCTGTATCATTGGTACAAGGGTAGGTGTCTAGTAGAGTCTCGTAGATCGATACGATGACGTCTATATCCTATTTGTAGGAGGCTATTGAGAATCCTTAGCAATGTTCCATTTTGTTGATCCCTTATCGTGCGTCCTTCGCTCCATCATGTCTAAACTTCAATTGTTTCGTTCTTTCTAAGATAGTTATGACGAGGTTGATAACAGGCATGGGTGAGGCTCATACACCTACTGCTGGAGAGCGATTACCAAAGTTAAGGTTTAAGGGTGTTCAATTTCAGTTGGAGGGTATGGGGTCAGCCTAACCTCCAGTAGGATTTGTATCTTCACTAGCCATTCCGGGTATTCTTTCCAGGATTCTTAGCTTATTAGACAATATTTCATGGGTCAAGTCTCTTCCTAGTATACCTAATGATTTGCATATCAGCGATGAGATACAAACTTCGGACCAGGCAGCAGCATATAGTAGTCAGGGGCTAGGAGCACAACAAGTCGTTGTGGCTCCCTATTTGGAGAGGTTGCCGATTTCATTGGTTGCTCAGCCTATTGCAGCTAGGCTGGTTATGTCAATTGAGAAGCATAAGATGCTGGGTAGGTTCATTAACTTGGGTTCTCTGACATTTTCTGGTGCCCCTGGGGAGGATGCTTACGAGTTCTTTATTAGTGGCTAAGAGAGGTTACATAACCTTGGGTTAGTTGAGTCTCACAGAGATGATTACATTGAATTTCAAATGGATGGTTTGGCAAAACTGTGGTGGCAATCTTATACTGCTTGTAGACCAGCCGGTTCACCTTCGATGACTTAGGCTCAGTTCTTCGATGCTTTCTTGGAGAAATTTGTACCTTGCAACTTGAGAGAGAGGTTGAGGGATCAGTTCACCAGGTTAGAGTAGGGCTCGAACTCAGTTTCTGAGTATGAGGCATGGTTTCATGAGCTATCTAGGCATGCTACTATGATTCTTCCTATAGAGCACAAACGGGTTTGCCAGTTTGTCTGAGGGTTAGATCTACCACTTCGTTTGGCCACAGAGAAGCTAGTGGTATCAAGGGATACATTCCTTGCGGTTTTTTATCATGCACGGGTTATTGAAGGTATATGTCATGAAGCTGGTGGAGGTGGTGGTAAGAGGCCTCTCTATTAGGGTAGTTGACAAGTTGGTATTCTACCTACTTATTTAACTTTTAATCTTATGCTTTTGCTAGTATAAGGTGGAAAAATAGTGTAATTGACACATGTTACTTCTATTTTATAAGTTTCTTAGAAGTGTCGGGAAGGATTTGGGTGATAACAAGTCAAAAGGGAGCTAAAAGGAACTATTGACCACTGACATCAAACTGCTCATTTCGATAGCGAGCTACAAGGCTCGCAACCGCGATGCACAGGAAACCAATTCCATGCGATCCTGAGCAATATGTCATGCGACCGCATTGAAGAGGAAAGTAAAACAACGCGATCGCGAGGTTAAAGTAACGCGACTGCATTTAAGGAAGTAATAGACCCTCACAATCACGAGGCATATGCAAATGACCGTGATAAAAAAGTCAGAAACTGCAGGGCAGAATTGGGAATTCCAATTTTTGGATACCCCGATTCACATAAAACACTTCCCAGCAATTTTTGGGAGATATTCTGGATTATTCACAATTTTTCTTCAACCAATTCATCCTTAGTATTAGAGTGAATAACTTAGGGCTAGCTTTGGGAGAAAATTCATCCTCCAACACCATTGGAGTGAAGATTGGAAGCTTTTGTTGTAAAATCTTTAGTTCCTTTCTTCAACTCTTGCTTTGTATTGCTAAATCTATTGGTGTGTTGGTTTACTTGAGATTTGGATATTGTGTTAGATATAAACAATATTTGGGTGTAATTTATTATCTTGTGGTTTTACAATTTATTAAATATTTTCTAGTTTATGAATCGGGTATTTGAATCTCTAATTAATCTTGTGCTTGAATTGAATCTAAATTTGTGATCAACCCTTGGACTTGACCTCTTTACTTTAATTTGGCTTGAAAGAGTAAATTAAGGTGGGTAAAGATTGATTTTCACTAACTTGAGGATCTCACCCTCATTTGAGGAATTGACTAGAAATAGTAATTCTAGTGTTGCCATAATTGGAGGAGCTTTGATAACACTTGGCTGAGTTCGATAAAACTAGTTGAGGTATATCTATTTATGGTTTGGAGATGTTGGTAAATTATCAATACTTGCAAGGCTTGTTTCATTTGACCCAAGATTAATCTAGTTAGTATTTGGTAAACTTGTAATGGATCGTATGGATTTGAAGTAATACCCATTCCCAAATCTCTCTTGCGATCCTTGCATTGGGAAAAGTTGGTCGACCTCGCAATTGAAACATCGATTGTGTTTTTGACTCCAAACCCCCGCAATCACTTTTACTTACTTTGCTTCTTGTACTTGATTAAGTTGCTTTAATTATTTACTATCTCAATCGCGATTACATTATTCTCTGTGGGATCGACCCCGACTCCCGTCAAGTAATATAAATTGTGTTTTGCTTAACAATCACCGATACCTCCATCTTGGAGAGTACATTTGACTGTTATAAAAAATGGAACCCTTTTCGGAGAATGATTTGGCGTATTGAGTTAGTTTAGCATTTGAGTTTACTTACTCTAGTTCAAATTTGTGAATAATTGTTTTTATTTTGTTTAGTTTTATGTTTATAATTGGTTCCATGGCATCTCAGAATGTTAGAAGTGTTTGTGATTGCAACCCTTATCCTAATGATCCTTGTTGTTCTTGTGGAGGACCCTACCTTTGGCGAAAGTGTAAGATTGGCCCTAAGAGAGAGAGGTATTCACCTTCTCTCTACTATGATTGGAATAATTTCTATTTGTGTGGTGGCCATGATAGACATTGGAGAAACTTGCCTAATGATCATCCACCTCCCCCTTTTTGTGCTAACAATGTTGCAAGTGGTGCTTGTGATCTTAATAAGAACCATGACTTAGAAAGCGAAGAAGGCATATGTGCCAAGCTCAAATCTCTATTGTCCAAGGAAGATAGCATAGAGGAGGGCTTTAACACCATTAAACAAGACTTCTTAGATGCTAGAGCAAAGAAGGAAAAGGAGAGAAATAATGCCACACAATCCATGGTAGATTTGTCCCCTCCTTGTGCTCAAGTTGGTAAAGAAGGCACCTACCCAGAAGGTATAAATACCAAGCTACAAACCCTATTGACCTCAGTAGACATCCTAGAGGAGGGTGTGAATCCATAAACCAAGGCTTTATGGACACAAGAGCTAAGGAAGAAGAGGAGAGAAATCATTCCACATAATACTTGGCAGATTTGTCTACTCCTCTTGATCATGTTGGTAAAGAAGGTACCCATCCGGAAGGTATATATGACATACTTCAAACTCTCTTAGCCATTGAAGACAACTTAGAGGAGGGTGTGAAGTCCATAAAGCAAATCTTTGTAGACACGAGAGCTAAGGAAGAAGAGGAGAGATATCGTGCCTCGCAATCGATGGTAAATTTGTCCACTCCTCTTGGTAAAATTGATGAAAAATCCCCTCTGAGCCTAGCACATGAACATGTCTCGAACATTGAGATCAATCAAATTCATTTTGGGGATGATGATGAAGATTTGCAAAATATGGAATTGCCCGATAGTGAGTTCTTACCGGTAGTGCTTGAACCCCAACAAGAGGAAAAACATAAATTAGGTGAGATTGTGAGCCAAGAATGAGTGTTAAATCGAGCTCTCCAATTTGAAGCCTATGGGTAACAACATGAAGATATTGTTGAAAAGGCTTGCCAAGAGAAGTCAAAAAGAAGGGTTACTTGAAATTGCTACCCAGAATTTGGACACCGATATGAATGCTCGTGTTGAAATATGCACGATTGTGGGTAGTAGTTTTGAGTTTTTCCCTATGGAAAAGGACGACACAAAGGATGCTCGTTAATTGAAGGTGTTGTGGCAATCAACTACCTCATACATGAATCATGATGCCAAAATCAAACGAATGATACTAGAGTTGCAATGCAAAGTCCAACGGTTTATTTTGAAAGACTCTAGTTTATTCGAAAGTGAGGATGCTATAAATGAGACAAGTTTGAAGGTGGAGATTCCCAAATCTCACTCCAACCACTTTTCAACCTTAAGTTTCGTTGAATGGACAAAAGTCAATGTAATCATGCTTTTGGAGGACCTAGGAAGGAGGATGGATCAGGGTTTATCCAGTTTTAAGTTTGTTATTGAAAGGAGGCAAAACGACCTTCATCACTTGAAGGCAAAAAAGTGCAAAATGCGACACCAAAAAAATGGCCTTCTCATGTTCTCACCTTCACCCCATGATTGTCACCAGATATTTGATTCAAATTTGGGTTAAAGGTTTAAATCCTCAAAGTGGAGATAAAAATGGTGACATGAGTTGCATCGCATCGCGATGTTAAATTGTGTGTTGAAAAACTCATTTTTTTATTTTTATACTTCACTTTTTGTTTCTTTTTGATTTGTTATTACATGCCCAAGGGAATGATAAGAGGACCTAAGTGTTGAGAAGCACAAAAATACCTCTTCAAATCGTGCATTTTGCACCTAAAACAGTATCTGTTGCACAAGGAATTAGTAGGCTGGATAAAAATATGGGTCTGTGCAAAGTGGGTGCATTTTGCACATGAAATTGTGCACATCGCAAACTAATTTGCACGACAAAATAGTGCACTATGAAAAATCTAGAAAATCAAATTTTATTAAGGCATCGCGATCGCGACCCTTGACCATCGCGATCGCGATGAGGCAAATTCTCAAAAACTCTTCGCGACCGCATGGACTCAATGCGATCACGGGGAGTTATGAGATTTTAACTCATCACGATCACGTGATAAGGCCACTTAACCATGAGGCACCAAATAGTTTCCAGGTATTAAACATTCAAAAGAGCCATTTCAAGACCAAAAAAAATTGGTTTTGAAACTTGGCTTCTTTTCTCTTCTAAGGCAAAAATAAAAGCATCCATCAAATTCAATTCTGTAGTATCTTCAATATCAAAAGTATGTGATCCGTAACCTATTCTCTTCTTGGATTTACTCTTGTTCTGAAGAAGTTAGTGGCTTTAAACACCAAAGAGGGTGTGAATTTTTGCTTTCAAAATATGTGAATCCGGTGTTATGGTTGCATATTTTGGGTGGAATCTGGTTGTGGCAGAGGGAGCTCTTGTCTTACTGCTATTTGTGATAAAACTTAACCCCAAGAGGGTGTGAAAAGGGATGAACAAAAGGGTGCAAGGTACCTATTCAAAAAAAGGCTTGATTGAAATTTTTCTAGGCAAGAAGATGACCCTCACGATCTTGATGCCAAATCCCGCGATCGCGAGGAACAACTTATCTGAACTCCACAATCCTGATTCCCCATCCCACGATTGCGATGAGTTAAATTTTTTGAAAAATCTCGCGATTGCGATGACTAGTTCTGGAAGCCCCAAAAAATAGTAGCTCTGCCCACTCTGTCCGGGGACATTTTCTCTCATTTATTTGGACTAATCATGTCTCAAAATATTATTTTACATGCCTCTATTTGTGTTTAATAATTTTGTTCCTCGTGTAGGTACTTAAATCTTGAAAATGTCTCTGGCATCGAATGAAGTTGAACAAAATGATGCCAACCAAGTGGCCAAAGAGAAATATTTTGAACAAGGCACCTTCGTCTCCCTCAAATGCTCCCAATTATATGATCGTCATTTGACAAAACCTATCACGAGGGAGAGAGGTATTTTGTTGGATGGATTGGAAGAGAAATAGTCCAACTTCCATGGAAAGTTAATTACAAGTGGGTGGTTATGCTTCGCCACCGAGCCTATCAAGACAAACTTTGCCACAGTCCATGATTTTATGCTAACGGAGCCTAGATGGACTTCACTAATGACTTTTTTGTGATGGTTTGAGGCAAGTTAGTTAAATTTGATCCAGAGTTGATCAACATATACTATAACCTCCCAAATGTTGATAATGCCACAATAAAATCCCGGGCCAAAGAATTAGGGATTGATTGGCTTGTGCAACACTTACATGAAGGCATGTCCCCTAATGGATAACTTTCAACACAAGGATTGAGTCTTTCGAATTCACCCTCAAAGCCTGCACTAAGCTCTCTATCATTTATGCTCGAATCATGCCTTTAAAGAATGAATCTGATATGACACCAGAAAAGGATGTGGTCATATGTTCTATGATGGAAGGCCTCCCAGTGAATGTAGGGCAACTTATTGTGTAAGAGATTCAACAAGTGGTGCTAGAAGGTAGAAAAAGTCTATTCTGTCCTTCGTTGATCACATACCTATTCTACCAAGCTAGGGTTGAAAAGAGAGATGGTGAGAATGAAAGAAAACCAGAAAAAATGATTCACCCACTAAAAAAGAGAGGGGTTGGGCAAGCATTAAAGAAGAGGAAGATCAATGTGGCCTCAGCGTCATTCAGTCTATTCTCTGGATCTAGCGAGGAACTTGAGTCAGCCACTGCTGCTACAACCATTGGTCCATTAAGGATTGGGCCACCGACTTTTTGCCATATCTCTAGCCAGGTCTATGGCATAGATACCCAGATTCCTCAGATTGTAGCAGGTTTACCTTCAGGCCCGGGAAAAAGTTCTACCACACCAATTTCTGGTCTATCATCTTCCACTACTCCTACTGGTCCTACACTAGCTAGTGTAGTAAGTGAGCAACAACATGTTAAAGAAAGGTTGGCAAAGGTAGAGAGGCGATAGAAAAAGCAGAGGGACCATGATCGAAAGCAAAGTAAATTTATCACGAAGATGATGAGCACTTTGAGGAAGCTACGTGGATCTTAGTAGGAGGATGACGCCGATGAGGTATATTGGGTCTTTTTTTGGCCTAGCAGCTCTGGTTCAGAGTGATACCTCTCAGGGAGCCCCTTCAAACTTATCTCTTATTTTGATGTAGTGAGGGCACTGCACTGTGTTAGCTGGGGTTGGATGGAATACTTTATCTAGCCTATTTTACTTTGGATTTTATTATGCCCTTGTTGGTCTTGTTTTGGATATTATTGTGTCCTTGTCGGGTTTTGGAGTTTATAGTTTAGTTCTCTAGTTTCTTTATTTGTAGCGTTTTTGGTTTTTTTTATAACTATTTGTTTGATGTTTTGGAGCCAGGGGAAGTCTAAGTACCCGATAGGCTAGATATAACTTGTCAAAGCTAGGGGAACTACATCGCATATGTCGATGTGCGAAATGCACATGCTTCGCACATGCTGGGCGAAAGGGAAACCTATATTTCCTAGCTTGTGCATTGCTCGTGCGATTTGCACTTTGACATGTGCGAATCACATGTGCTTGTGCATTGGGATTGGTGTGTTGATAAATCTTGAGTAGCCATATCAATTTAGATAGATGAATTGGCCTAATGATAGACTGAGTGATGTCATTCTTAAGGGCAAATCATCGTATTTTGAGATATTAGGAGTGATTGACTTGTTTGTTACTAATGAAGTTAGTCTTGCATGCTAAGTAAAATAGGCATACCCTTTTGAATTTTTTTGGGAAAAGTGCATGGCAAAGAATGATGTTTGTGACAACTCCTTTAATCTTTTTGTGACTCTTAATGCATTAGTGGTGATAATTTGAAATTGAAGAATATGACTCCATTTATTATTGCTTAGGATGTAAAAATTGATGTTTCTTGAATGATTTGCATGCCATGAGTGATGAGGTTTAGTTGAATAATTTTTGTTGTCGCTTGTGTTAACTAGAACATGCCCGGTTATTCATTTAATTTTAGTCTCAATTGTGTTGGTTGGATAAATAATCTTAGGCCTTTTTTATGATTGTTGAAGCCTACTTAGCCTTAAAAGCCACCGTTGTACGTAAATTGTATCATTAGTCACCCCTTTGGAGCCTAATACCTCTTCTTTGGCAACCTCGGTATGAGCCTTGAACCATTTTGAAAATGAATCCCTCTCTTGAACCCGTCCCTCCTTAAACTCTACAAGTGTGAAATCGAGGCTAAAAGCCTAAGTTTGGGGGTTGGCAAATGGTACCTTGGAAGAGTGCTCAATGAGCTTTTCTTGGTTTATTGCCTAAAAAGAATTGCCAAAAAGAAGGAAGAATTTGAAAAAGAAAAGCAAAGAGGAAAGAAATGAAAGAAATCCTACAAGGTTAAGAAAATGATAAAAAGTTAGGGCTTCTAATAAAATAAGTAAAATGGTGCTTCATGTTGAATGAAAAATGAATGAAATGACCTTGGTTTTGAATTGAAAAAGTTGTTTAGAGTATGAGGAGTGTGTAGTCACTTGAATCCAAATGCGTATCCTACCCTTCACCGAGCCTACATTACAAGCATAGAAAGTCCTTTGAGATCTTCGACTGATTATTTTTTAGCTAGTGGTGAATGAAAATAAGGGAAAGCTTATGGTTTGATACTTCTTGGTACTTAAAATTCCTTGTGAGTGTTAGTGTTTATGCATTTATCCCTTGTGATTGTCTTTTTACATAGTGTGCTTTTGGGACGTTTCTTTTTGTGAGGGCATGCGAATTAGGATAGTTGGTGAAATTGATAAACTCTGAAAATGAGTCAAATGAGCATATTTTGGTAAGCTAGTGGTGTGAGACACTTCTTGAAGATTTGTTAATGTAACTTGGTTGTTATTGTAGTCCCATTGCACCATTGAATTGTGTTTTGAATAGAGGGGAATGATTAGATTAAGTTATCATGTGATTGACTAATCATTAGTAGTAATCGAAGTCATGCTTGGTGCTTGAAATGGGTTTTCCTTTGCTTATAGTGATGCCATTGCACTTGTGTTGTGTTCCTCTTGAATAAGAATTTTTAGTTGCTTGAGGACAATCAATAATTCAAGTTTGGGGGTTTGATAAGTTGGTATTCTACCTACTTATTTAACTTTTAATCTTATACTTTTGCTAGTATAAAGTGGAAAAATAGTGCAATTGACACTAGTTACTTCTATTATACTGGTTTCTGTGTTTTAGAAGTGTTTGGGAAGGATTCGAGTTAAAACAAGTAATAATGGAGCTAAAAGGAACTGACATCAAATTGCTTATCGTGACCGTGAGCTACAAGGCTCGCGACCGCGATGCACATGAAACCTATACCACATGACTATGAGCAAGATATCATGCGACCGTGTTGAAGAGAAAAGTAAGGACACGCGACTGGGAGGTTGAGGTCACGCGACTGCATTAAAGGAAGCCGTAGACTCTCGCGATCGCGAGGCATATGCACACGACCGCGATAAAGAAGTTAGAAGCTATTGGTGTGTTGGTTTACTTGAGATTTGGATATTGTGTTAGATATAAACAATATTTGGGTGTAATTTCTTATCTTGTGCTTTTACAATTTATTAGATCTTTTCTAGTTTATGAATTGGGTCTTTGAATCTGTAATTATTCTTGTGCTTGAATTGAATCTAAAGGCAGTGAGCAACCCTTGGACTTGTCCTCTTTACTTTAATTTGGCTTGAAAGAGTAAATTAAGGTGGGGAAAGATTGATTAGCACTAACTTGAGGGTCTCATCCTCATTTAAGGAATTGGCTAGAAATACTAATTCTAGTGTTGCCATAATTAGAAGAGCTTTGATAATGTTTTGTTGGGTTTGATAGAACTAGTTGAGGTATATTTGTCGATGGTCAAGAGACTTTGGTAAATTACCGATACTTCCAAGGCTTGTTTTATTTTACCCATGATTAATCTAGTTAGTATTTATTAAACTTGTAATGGATCGTATGGATTTGAAGTATTACCCATTCCCAAATCTCCCTTGCGATCCTTGCGTTGGGAAGAGTTGGTCAACCTTGCAATTTCAACATCACTCGTGTTTTAGACTCCAAACCCCCCAATAACTTTTACTTACTTTGATTCTTAAACTTGAATAAGTTGCTTTAATTCTTTACTATCTCAATCGCGATTACATTTTTCTCTGTGGGATTGACTCCGACTTCTGTCGGGTAATACAATTTGTATTTTGCTTAACTATTACTGATACCTCCATCTTGAAGAGTACATTTGAGCGTTATCAGTAGTTTCAGTGATTTGTGATTTTAAGGCAGATGTTTCTCTCGTGGGGGTTACCTACGACATTCCTAATTTTGCCTGCCAATTCATACATCACTATAGATTTCAGAGAGCAGTTGTTCGAGGCACAATGGGCAGAGTAGTTGGGGTTCAGGTTAGACTTCTCGAGGGTTACATTTTGGGTATCCGTGCCATTGTGGCTATTCATGTTCAGCCTGATTTTCTTATCGGGGCACTTCAGGTAAGGGTTGTTATGTTTGTGATTAGTGGGGTCAGTTTTCTAGGACTTATCTGAGATTTAGAGAGTTTCACCCCCTCTGAGTTCCACCATCACTAGCCAGGGGTAGTGCACGGGTTAGTAAAGATTGTTATGTCATGCCCCGAGGTTACCCTCTAAACATAACATGGTACCTGGGACCATAAGTGCCCCATGTTAACCCTTGGTCATAGCATAACTCAGATAAATATAAGGAAACATAGCGGAAGAATACTAAAAGAAGATAGGCAACCATAGCTAAATAGGGACAAGGTCTAAGAAATACCAAATCAGAAAATGGAGTACAATTCTAGCTATGTCTGAAGCCTCTAAACTGTCATAAAGAGTTGATGGGACAAGACCCCAACTAACTTAGAAATCTGAAAGAAATAAAAGCAAAATAACTAGACTAATACTAGTCCTCAAAGGATGAGGACTCAGCAACAAGACCTGGATATCCGGCGTCGTCTTGCCATGAGCCTGAGGAAGAGAGCCTAAATCTACATCATTGAGAAGATGCAGTGCAAGATATGCGTCAGTACTACCGGATGTACTGAATACGTGAGATATGCATAAGTAAGGTAAAAACTTGTTTGAAACATAATTAAAACTGAGATCATGCAAAAAGAGATATCATAAATAAATACCATAGGTTGAGCTCAAACATGAATTAGAATAGCTTAAAACCTTCATACCGGAGTTTCTTATAATTGACAATAGACCATGTGAGCTACATGGAATCCAACTATATCACCCTAGTTGTCAATGCTACCCCGAACCTTGCCAAGGTATGGGGTACTATACATATCATAGTGTGGAACCACTTTCATAAGGGGACACTCTCAACTAACGAGGACCCTTCTTCATGAGGAGGCACTCTCAATTAATGAGGACCCTCTTAACCTACGCTGGCAACATAGTTTTAGAATTGGGTTATCTAGAGCCCTCATTGCTCGGTGCTAAATACTACTCCCAAAACATATATATAGCTCATAATATACAAGTGATATATCTAATGCTGAAATCTATTGAAAAGCATAAATACATATCTAATGTCATGCAATTCACATATCATAAGTCTTAAAACATAGCATATCCATAATTTCAAAACATACTTTTCTTTTTGAATTCATAACATGAAGAATTAGGCATGCAATTTCACAAATACATAAGGGCATGTTATCTAAAAATGTCAATTTTCATTTGAAAACATGCAATTCAATGGAATCATGTTAGAAATAATCTTTAATGCGTGGGCTTTTGAAATCAGTTAAGGAACCTCAATTATAACATAGATAAGTAATGAGAAACCATGAATTGATTCTTTAAAACTGAACCCATAAGTTTTCCCCAAATTGGGTAAAGACCCTAATTTCACAATTTCACAAATCAAAGTAAAACATGGGGTTTTGGGCATAAGGGTGAAAGGAATCCCTTATTGAATACCCACATACCTTATTGAAACTTGCTTGATCTAAGATGAAAACAAATGGAGGCTTGAACTTGGATCTTGAGACTTGAAGTTGATGAAGTTCTTTTCCCTTTTTGGTAGATAAATGATGAATAATGAGAGACTTAGGCTAATTGGAGTAGAAACCCTACTAAATGTGGCCAAAACGACCTCACTTAAGAGTTAAAATGGTGGGTAATTATAGAAATACCCCTACAATTTAATTAGAGAAAAGTTGTTTAAAACCGCAGCTTCAACTTTCACAGGTCCTTTCAATAAGCTGTAGAAGCAACCATGATTTGTGGATTAGAGTCCTGGTTTTTGAGCCAAAAGTTAGGCTGTGGATGACATTCCACGAGGTAATATGATGACTCGTGGAAGCTTTCACGGGTCGTAGAAACCTCTCATGGTTTCTGGGGAATTTGACTACCCTCAGTCTTAGTTCCACGAGTTGGTTCCACGACTCGTGGAATCATCTACGGACCATGAACCTGACTCGTGGTTCTCAGACCTGAGGTTGATCTACAAGACTGGATTCAAGAGTCATTTCCATGACTCGTGGTTTTAACCACGACTCGTGAACTTGACTCATGATTCCTGGAAGTTTAGAATTTCACAGATTTTCTAAGTTTAAAAGTTGAATCGAATTCTGGGGTGTTACAATATCTCTCCCATGGGATCATTTGTCCTCGAATGAAGACTAGGCAATGAAAACTGGAGAAAAAACAACCCAACCAAGCAACAAAACATGAAAAATCAAGGAAACACCTTAAAACTGAGCTTTTTAACTTAAAACATGATTGAACTAAATTCGGAAAATATGAATGTATGCAAGGATCATGAGGAATACTGATGGTATAGAATCAGAGGGACATACTAATGAGGAAACTATTAAATCAAGCTGAAACTGAATCGGAAGGAAAAAGATGGGGGTACTTGGCTTTCGTGGCTGCTTCCGCTTCCCAAGTAGCTTCCTCAACTAGCTGATTTCTCCAAAGGACTTTCACCGAACCGACTTCTTTGTTTCTCAACCTCTGAATCTGACGATAAAGAATCTTCATGGGAACTTTCTCATAAGTAAGGCTATCCTTCACACCCACATCCTCCAAAGGAACAATTAAGTTCGGATCACCAACACACTTCTTCAACAAGGAAACATGAAAAATTGGATGAACCGCTTCTAAATCTATTGGCAACTCCAACTCATAAGCAACACTACTAACTCTCCTCATAATCTAATAAGGACCTACATAATGGGGACTAAGCTTCCCTTTCTTAGCAAATCTCATCACACCCTTCATGGGTGACACCTTCAAAAATACCTAATCATTAACCTCAAACTCCAACTCTCTTCTTCTCACATCTGCATAAGATTTTTGTCGACTATGAGCGGTCTTCAACCTCTCCCTAATGATCTGAACTTTCTCCATGGTCTTATGAGATGAATCTAGACCAATCAAAGTTGCCTCACCTACCTCAAACCAACCAATAGGAGATCTACACCTCCGCCCATAAAGTGCCTCATAGGGAGCCATCTGGATGCTAGAATGGAAGCTGTTGTTGTAGGAAAACTCGATGAGAGGTAAGTGATCATCCCAATTACCTTTGAAATCAATCACACAAGCTCTCAACATATCGTCCAAAGTCTGAATAGTATGATCTTCCTGGCCATCCTTTTGTGGGTGAAAAGTTGTGCTAAACTTAACTTGAGTACCAAGACCCTTATGAAATGATAACCAAAATTGAGATGTACACTGAGTACCCCTATCTAAAATAATGGACAACAGAACTCCATAGAATCTGACTATGTCATGAAGGTAGAGTTTGGCATAATCACCTGCTAAATCCATAGTCTTGACACCCAAGAAGTGGGATGATTTAGTCATCCTGTCGACAATTACCCAAATAGAATCATGTTTCCTACGAGTACGAGGCAAACCTGCAATAAAGTCCATATTGATCTCTTCCCACTTCCAAGTAGAAAGATCAATGTCCTAAGTCATACCACTCGGTTATTGATGCTCTACCTTTACTTGCTGACAGTTGGGACACTTAGCCACGAAACCTTTTATGTCCCTCTTCATGCCATTCCACCAATAGAGTTCCCGTAGGTCACAGTACATCTTGGTGGCACCGAGGTGAATAGAATACCTGGAGCTATGAGCCTCTGTCAAAATCCACTATCTTAACTCATCTATGTCAGGAACACATAATCGACCCTGATATTGAAGCACACCAGCTCCCCCTTGGGAGAAAACCTCTACACTTTGCTGATAGAATATACCTTCCAACTGGGGTAAAATAGGGTCATTGTCTTGCTTTTCTTTCACTTCAGCTACCAAAGATGATTCAGAACAAGTCTGAACAATAACACCACCTTCTGTCGAATACATAAGGTGAACTCCTAATCAAGTAAGTCGATGAACATCCTTGGCTAACTCCTTCTTACCTTTCTTAATCGAAGACATACTACCCATATACAATCTAATAAGTGCATCCGCCACAACATTGTTCTTACCCGGATTGTAAAGCACACTCATATCATAATCCTTAAGAAGCTCAAGCCATCTCTATTGACAAAGATTCAATTACTTTAGAGTGAATACATGTTGAAGCCCATATGATCAGTGAATACATCCACGTGAACACCATAAAAGTAGTGTCTACAAATCTTCAGAGCAAAAACCATGACCGCCAACTCAAGATCATGAGTAGGGTAGTTCTTCTCATGCATCTTAAGTTGTCTAGAAGAATAAGCAATCACCTTATCACACTACATCAAAACACATCCCAAACCAGTCCTAGGAGCATCACAATACACAACAGTCATCTAGGCCCTCGGGTAGAGCCAACACTAGAGCTGTGGTCAATCTAGTCTTCAATTCCTAAAAGTTCTTCTCACATAGATCAGACCACTGAAATTTAACCTTATTCTGTGTCAACCAAGTTAATGGGGAGATAATGGAAGAAAACCTTTCCACAAATCTCCTATAGTAACCAGCCAAACCGAAAAAGCTCCTAATATCAGACAAGGAAGTGTGTCTAGGCTAGTTATTTACTGCCTCTATCTTTTGAGAATCAACTAGAATACCATCTCTAGTCATAATATGACCCAGAAAGCAATAGACTGCATCCAAAACTCACACTTGCTAAACTTAGCAAATAATTGTCGATGCTTGAGAGTTTGCACACCACTCTCAAATGGTTTGCATGCTCCTCCTTACTCCAAGAATAGATAAGAATATCATCAATGAAAACAATCATGAACGTATCCAAATAATATTTGAATGCACAATTCATCAAATCAATGAAGGCTGCAGGAGCATTCGTTAGTCCAAAAGACATAACCACAAATTCATAATGACCATACTGAGTTTTGAAGGTTGTCTTCAAAATATCACACTCTTGAACACGGAGCTGATGATAACCGAATCTAAGGTCGATCTTGGAGAAGTAACTGGCACCCTGAAGCTGATCGAACAAGTCATCAATTCTAGAAATGGGATACTTATTCTTGATTGTGACATTGTTCAACTTATGGAAGTCGATACACATTCTGAGGGAACCATCTTTCTTTCGCACAAATAGAATGGAAGCACCCTATAGAGAGATGCTGGGTCAAATAAAACCCTTATCAAGAAGGTCTTTCAACTGGTCCGTCAATTCCTTAAGTTCTGAGGGAGTCATCCTATATGGAGGAATAGAGATAGGATGTATATCTGGGAGAAGGTCTATTCCAAAGTCGATCTCCCGCTCAGGAGGGACTCCAGGTAAATCCTCAGGAAACACTTTAGGAAACTCATTCACAACAGGGACTGATTGGAGAGATAGAGTCTCGAACTTTGTGTCCATAACCCATACTATTTGATAAACATAACCCTTAGAAATCATCTTCTTAGCCTTGAGATAAGATATTAAATGACCCTTTGAGAATGGAGGACTACCTTCCCACTCTAAGACAAATTTATTTGGAAACTTGAAACTAACAACTCGAGTACGATAATCAACCAAGGCATAACATGCATAAAACCAATCCATACCAAGAATGACATCAAAATCAGTCATCTCCAACTCTACTAGATCCCCTGCAGTGACTCTATGAAGAACTAAGATAGGACAATTTCGGTAGATTCTTTTGGTTAGGACTTACTCACCAATAGGAGTAGAAACACAAAGGGGTTCTAAGAGCTGATCAGGATAAATCTCAAACTTGCAAGCAATATAAAAGGTCACAAAATATAACAAGGCACCGGGGTCGAATAAGGCATACACATTAAGAGAGAAGACTTTCAACATACCAGTAATAACATCGAGTGAACTCTCCTGGTCCTGGCAAGTGGATATGGCTTAAAGGTGATTCTGGCGATGACCACTACAACTAGAAGCAGTACCCTACTGGGCCAGTCGACCTCCAGGGGCTGCTGGGGCAGACTTGGTCCTGCTACCTCCCTGTTGCTACTTAATGGAAGGACAATAGCTAATCTTATATCCAACCTGACCACATCCAAATCATCCACTTGAACTAGCTAATCACTCACCAAGATAACTCCTACCACACTTTTTGAAAGAAGGGTAAGGGGTCCCTTTTGCAACACTCTCCTATGAATAGGAACCATATTTTCTACTCTCCTGATCATGATGAGGCCTATGGGCCTGGATAGGAGAACTAGCTGAAAAACGAACGGGCCCTGATGATTTCTTTTGAAACAAAGAGGGATGTCCGTCTCTGGACCTCTGATGGCCAAAACCTGAACACTCTGATATAAACCTTTTGTTCTCCCTTGCCTTTTCCCTCAACTTGTCTCTTTCAATCTAATTGGCATGAGTCATAAGTCAAGAAATATCCATATCACCCAAAAGCATCAAGGACCTACACTTCTTTTTTACCAAATCTGATACTCCATAAGCGTACTTACTCATCTCATCCCATGGGTCAGCCAACATAGAAGGAGCATACCTAGAATGTTGGGTGAATTTCAATCCATACTCATGAACCAAAATAGAACCTTGCCTCAAATTCAATAACTCTTCGGCCTTAGCTTGCCTCAACTCCCTCAGGAAGAACCGGTCAAGAAAAGCCCTCTTAAAGCATTCCTAAGTCATAGGGACCACATCCCTCGCCCTAGCATCTTTCCACTGAGTGAACCAAATATGAGCCACGTCCTTGAGTTGATAGGAAGCTAGCTCAATGCCATCAATAACAACCACTTGCATTACACCAAAGATCTTCTTTACCTCATCCATGAAATTTTTCATATCCTCACTAAATTTTGAACCCTAGAACTCAGGTGAGTTTGTGCAAATGAAATCTCGAACTCGGGATGCTACTCTAACTTGAGTGTAGGTGGGGAAAGGAGCATGCTGATTGGCTTGAGTGGTCATAGTCTGAGCTAGCATATGAATGGCATTTCAAAACTCTGTATTAGTGACCTCAGGGTTGGGAATTGGAGGGTTAGCATTTCGAGAAGCTTTGTGAGGCATCGCACGGTGAGGAGGCATAATATGAAATGCATAAAGAATAGATTAGATGTGTAATAAAGTTAAACTCTATTGCATGATATTGATCATGAAAGAAGTGAAGTCATTTTTCCTAAGACACCTCGTAGCTTCCCTCTCATAAGTGTGGCATGCTGCACATATATAAAAGAGACTCTACTCGATATGGCTTTCAGACACCCTAGGACTCTTGAACCTGATACTCTGATACCATGTTTGTCATACTCCGCGGCTACCCCCTAAATGTAACACGGGACCTGCGACCACAAGTGCCCCAAGTTAACCCTTGATCATAGAATAACTCAGATAAATATAAGGAAACATAGAGGAAGCATACTAAAAGAAGATATGCAACCATAACTAAATAGGGACAAGGTCTAAGAAATACCAAATCTAATATATAGAGTACAAGTCTAGCTATGTTTGAAGCCTCTAAACTGTCATAAAGAGTTGATGGGACAAGACCCCAACTAACTTAGAAATCTAAAAGAAAGACAAGCAAAATAACTAGACTAATACTAGTCCTTGAAGGATGAGGACTAACCAACAAGATATGGATATCCGGCGTTGTCTAGCCACTAGCCTAAGGAAGAGAGCCTGAATCTGCATCATCAAGAGGATGCACAATAAGATATGGTTAGTAAAAATATGCTTGAAACATAATTAAAACTGAGATCATGCATAAAATAGATATCATAAATAAATACCATAGGTTGAGCTCAAATATGAAATAGAATAGCTTAAAACCTTCATATAGGAGTTTCTTATAACCGATAATAGACCATCTGAGCTAAATGGAATAAAACTATATCACCCTAGTTGGAAAAGCTACCCTGAACCTTGCCAAGGTACGGGGTACTATACATATTATAGCGTGGAACCACTTTCATAAGGGGACACTCTCAACTAACGAGACACTCTCAAATAACAATGACCCTCTTAACCTACACTGGCAACATAGTTTTGGACTTGGGTTATCTAGAACCCTCATTGCTCGATTTTAAATACTACTCCCTAAACATACATATAGCTCATAATACACAAGTGACATATCTCATGTCGAAATCTATTGAAAAGCATAAGGACATATCTAATGTCATGCAATTTACATATCATAAGTTTTAAAACTTAGCACAGCCATAATTCTGAAATATAATTTTCTTTATAAATTCATAACTTGAAGAATTAGGCATGCAATTTCATAAATACATAAGGTCATGTTACCTAAATATGCCAATTTTCACTTGAAAACATATAATTTAATGGAATCATGCTAAAAATAATCTTTAATGCATGGTGTTTTGAAATCAATTAAGGAACCTCAATTAAATCATAGATAAGTAATGAGAAACCATGAATTGATGAAGTAATGAGAAACCATGAATCGAAGGTGAATGAGGATCCACTAAATTTTATTGATGAAGTAAAGAATGTCTTTGATGTGATGCAAGTGGGTGGTGTTAATTATGTCATGCTAGAATCCTATCGACTCAAGGATGTAGCTCATATCTGGTTCACACAATAGAAGGAAGCTAGGGCTAGGGATGTGGTCCTTATGACTTTAGAGTGTTTCGAGAGGGCTTTTCTTGACCAGTTCTTCCCGAGGGAGTTAAGGCAAGCGAAAGTCGAAGAGTTTGTGAACTTAAGACAGGGATCCATGATTGTTCAAGAGTATGGGTTGAGGTTCACTCAGCTTTCTAAGTATGCTCCTGTTATGGTGGTTGACCCACAGGATCAAATGAGCAAGTATATCTATGGAGTCTTCAATTTGGTAAAGAAGGAGTTTAGGTCTGCTTTGTTGTTGAGTGACAAGAGTATCTCAAGACTTATGACTCATGCTCACCAGATCGAGGGAGACAAGCTTAGGGAGATGGCTAGGGAGAAAAAAAGAGTTAGATCTGAGAGTTCAGTATTTAGCCATCAAAAGTTTGGAGGCGAACATC
Organism: Jaltomata sinuosa; assembly: GCA_003996215.1. NCBI lineage: Eukaryota > Viridiplantae > Streptophyta > Magnoliopsida > Solanales > Solanaceae > Jaltomata > Jaltomata sinuosa. The sequence continues at coordinate 83,308 of QJPP01000542.1, forward strand.
GATCTTTCTTTTAGAGAAGGTCATCATGAATGGTGCATTGTACTACTAGTGTTCCTTTTCAGACCTCCTGGCCTCGTCATGATCAGTCTAGAGTTGTGCAAAGGGGCCTTCTTACCCAATTTGCCCCAAGTGTAGGAAGAATCATCCCGGTGAGTGTCTAGCCGGTAGAGAGGGTTGTTATGGATGTGGTCAGGTTGGTCATAGGATTCGAGATTTCCCTTCAACTAAGAAGGGACAGGGTGGTAGCAGGACTCAGTCTGCCCCAGCAGCTCTAGGGGGTCGACTAGCCTTGTAGGGTACTACTTCTATTTCTGGTATTCAGCGCCAGAATAGTCTTTATGCCATATCCTCTCGACAGGACCAGGAGAGTATACCGAACCTCGTTACTGGTATGTTGAAAGTCTTCTCTCTAGATGTGTATGCTTTGTTGGACCCCATTGCATCCTTATCTTTTGTGACCCCTTATGTAGCATGCATGTTCGAAATTTGCCCTGAATTGATTTTAGAACCTTTTTGTGTTTCTACTCCTGTTGGTGAGTCAGTCCTAGACAAAAGAATATACCAAAATTTTTCTATCTCGGTCCTTCATAGAGTCACTTTAGCAGATCTAGTAGAGTTGGAGATGACTGATTTTGATGTTATTCTTGGTATCGATTGGTTGTATGCTTCTTATGCCTCGGTCAATTGTCATACTCAAGTCGTCAGTTTCAAGTTTCCAAATGAACCTTTCTTAGAGTGGAAGGGTAGTCCTCCATTCTCGAAGGGTCATTTCATACCTTATCTTAAGGATAGGAAGATCATTTCTAAGGGTTATGTTTATCATATGGTTTTGGGATATGGACACGGAGTCTGGAACCCTATCCCTTCAGTCTATCCCAATTGTGAATGAGTTCCCAGAAGTATTTCTCAAAGATTTCCCCGGAGTCTCTCCTGAGAGGGAGATCAACTTTGGGATAGATATTTTCCAAATATGAATCACATCTCTATTCCTCCCTATAGCATGACTCCTGCGGAACTTAAAGAGTTAAAGGATCAGTTGAAGGATCTTCTTGATAAGTGTTTCATCAGGCCTAACATTTCTCGATAAGGTTCCCCAGTATTATTTGTGCGGAAAAAGGATTGTTCCCTTAGGATATGTATTGACTACCGTCAGTTGAAAAATTTCACAATTAAGAATAAGTATCCCATTCCTAGGATTGATGACTTGTTCGATCACCTTTAGGATGTTGGTTTCCTCTACCAAGAACGACCTTAGATCCGATTATCATCAGCTTCATGTTAGAGAGTGTGATATTCCAAAGACAACCTTTAGAACTTGTTATGGTCATTATGAATTTGTGGTTATGTATTTTGGTCTGACGAATGCCCATGTAGCCTTTATGGATTGAAATTTGGCTCTAAGTAAAGGAGCCACCATTCTTTTTCTTTCTTCTTTCGATCAGGACAAGTGGGTTGGTTCATTTCGTGTGTTCAAATAGTATTTGGATATATTTGTGATTGTTTTCATTGATGATATCCTTATCTACTCTAGGAGTGAGGAGGAGCATGCGAACCATTTTAGGGTTCTGTTGCAAACTCTAGAGGATCGACAGTTATTTGTTTAGTTTAGAAAGTGTGATTTTTCAATGCAGTCTGTTGCTTTTCGGGGTCATATTATGAGTAGAGATGGAATTCGAGTTGATTATCAAAATATTGAGGCAGGGAAGAACTGGACTACACCCACTTCCTTGTCTGATATTAGGAGCTTTTTGGGTTTGGCTGGTTACTACAGGAGATTTGTAGATGGGTTTTCTTCCATTGCTGCCCTTTTGACTTGATTGACTCAAAAGAAGGTTAAGTTTCAGTGGTTTGACCTTTGTGAGAAGAACTTTCAAGAATTGAAGACTAGGTTGACCACAACGCCAGTGTTGACCTTACCCGAGGGTTAGAATGACTTTGTTGTATATTATGATTCTTCTAGAATTGGCTTGGATTGTGTTTTGATGCAGTATGGTAAAGTGATTGCTTAAGCTTTTAGACAGCTTAAGACTCATGAGAAGAACTACCCTACTCATCATCTTGACTTAGCAGCCGTGGTCTTTGCTGTGAGGATTTGGAGACATTACTAGTATGGTGTGCATGTGGTTGTATTCACTGATAATAAGAGTCTTCAGTATGTGTTCACTCAAAAAGAATTGTATCTGCATCAAAGGAGATTGCTTGAACTTCTTAAGGATTATGATATGATTGTGCTTTACCATCTGAGTAAGGCAAATGTTGTAGCGGATGTACTTAGTAGATTGTCTATGGGTAGTGTGTCTTCAGTTGAAGACGAAAAGAAGGAATTGGTTAAGGAGGTTCATAGGCTTGCTCGGTTTGGAGTTCGCCTTATGGACTCGACAGAAGGTGGTGTTACTGTTCAGAAATGGTTCTGAATCATCTTTGGTAGCTAAAGTGAAGGAAATCCAAGACAGTGATCCCATTTTACTTCAGCTAAAGGGTGCAGTCCATCGACAAAGAGTTAAGGTTTTCTCCCAAGAGGGATTTGGTGTGCTTCGTTATCAGGGTCGATTGTGTGTGCAAGATATAGATGGGTTGAGAGAATAGATTTTGATTGAAGCTCATAGTTCTAGATATTCTATTTACCCTGGTGCCACCAAGATGTACTGTTATCTATGGGAGGTCTATTGGTGCAATGGTATGAAGAGGGACATTGCCAGTTTTGTGGCTAAGTGTCCCAACTGTCAGCAAGTGAAGGTAGAGCATCAACGATAGGGTGACATGACTCAGGATATTGACCTTCCTACTTGGAAATGGGAAGCGATAAATATGGACTTCATTACAGGTTTTCCTCGTACTCGAAGGCAACATGATTCCATTTGGGTGATTATCGACCAGATGACTAAGTCATCCCACTTCTTGGATTTTAAGACTACGAATTCAGCAGAGGATTATGCCAGACTCTACATCCGGTAGATAGTTCAATTGCATAGTGTTCCATTGTCCATCATTTCAGATAGAGGTACTCAGTTCACCTCCCAGTTTTGGAGATTGTTTCAGAAAGGTCTTGGTACTCAGGTGAAGCTTAGCACAACTTTTCACCACAGACGTATGGCCAGGCAGAGCATTCTATTCAAACTTTGGAGGATATGTTGAGAGATTGTGTGATCAATGTCAAATGTAATTGGGATGATCACTTACATCTTATCAAGTTTTCCTAAAACAACAACTTTCATTCTAGCATCCAGATGGCTCCTTATGAGGCACTTTATAGTCGGAGGTGTAGGTCTCCTATTGGTTGGTTTAAGGTAGGTGAGGCAGCCTTGATTGGTCCATATTCAGTTCATGAGACTATGGAGAAGGTTCAACTTATTATGGGAGGTTTAAGACCTCTCAGAGTCGACAAAAATCATATGCGGATGTGAGGAGAAGGGAATTAGAATTTGAAGTTGATGATTGGGTTTTTCTGAAGGTGTCACCCATGAAGGGTGTGATGAGAATTGGCACGAAAGGGAAGCTTAGTCCCCATTTTGTATGTCCCCATTGGATTCTGAGGAGATTTGGTAGCATTGTTTATGAGTTGGATTTGCCAACAAACTAAGAAACGATTCATCCGGTTTTCCATATTTCCTTGTTGAAGAAGTGTGTTGGTGATCCGACCTTGATTGTCCCTTTGGAGGATGTGGGTGTGAAGGATAGTCTCATTTATGAGGAGGTTCCCTTAGAGATTCTTGATCCTCAGATTTGGAGGTTGAGAAACAAAGAAGTCGCTTCGGTAAAAGTTCTTTGGAGAAATCAGCTTGTTGAGGGAGCTACTTGGGAAGAAGAATCAACCATGAAAGCCAAGTACTCTCATCTCTTTCTTTATGATCCAGTTTTCGCTTGAGGTAGTAGTTTCCTCATTTGTATGTTTATCCTATTCTATTCCATCGTTCTCCCATCATGATCTTAGTATGCATGCATGTTTTTTTCGAAGTTGATTCAGACATGTTTTAAGTTGCAAGCTTAGTTTTCATGTTTGTACTTCAGATTCTATGTGTTGTTAATTGGTTGGGCTATTTTCTCTTCAGTTTTCCCTTGTGTAGGCTTCATTCGAGGATTAATGATCCTAAGGGGGAGATATTGTAACACCTTAAAAATTGAACTAGCTTTCTAAGTTTAAAACCCTAAAATTTTTTATGTTTCCAGGAATTACGGGTCTAAACCACGGACCATGGTTAGAACCACGAGTCGTGGAATGGAACCGTAGTTTGACTACTGCAGTTCAACTTCTATTCTGAGAACCACGGGTTGATTCTACAGATCATAGTTTGGACCACGAACCCTACTGTCAACTCGTGGAACCTAGTCGAGAGATCATTACTTTCCCAGGAACTATGACTCGGGTCTACGAACCATAGTTCATTCTATGGCCCGTCCTGTTGACTCATAGTTCCTCATCTATAGCTTGAATGCTAAGCCTAGAACTATTGCTCAGGTCTACGGGCGTTAGTCGAGTTGAAGATTCATCCTGTTGACTCGTGGTTTGCCTTCTGCAGGTTGAATCTGTGGCCCAAAACCACAAGTGGAAACCATGAGCCGTGGTTTGGTCTACGACTCGTGGAATCCATCCACGACTCCTGAAAGTTGATTTTTCCAGCTTTTTCTTAATTAAGTCCCAGGGGTATTTTAGTCATTACCCATCCTTTTAACTCCTAAGTGAGGTCATTTTGGAAATTCTTAGCATGATTTCTAAACTTATTAGCCCAAGTCCCTTCTCATTACCTCATTCATCTACAAAATTGGGAAAAGAACTCCTTCAAGCCCCAAGTTCAAGCCTCCTTTTCTTTTCAATTTTAGTTAGGTTAGCATCAATCAAGGTATGTGGGTATTCATTAAGGGTTTCCTCTCACTCGTAAGCCCAAATCCCCAAATTTCTACTATGATTTAGCAAATTATGAAATTAGGGTTTCTTACCCAAATTGGGGAAAAATTATGGGTTTTGTTTTAAAGCCATAATTCATGATTTCTCATCCATTATCCATGCTTTCATTGAAGTTTTATAAGTGTTTTCAAAATTCCATATGTTAAATATGAATTTTCGCATGATTCCTTCGAATGGTATGTCTTCAAGTAAAATTTGTATGTTTAGATAGCATGACCTCAGTTTTCATGAAATTGCATGCCTAATTCTTCAAGCTATGATCTTAGAAAGGAAAGTATATCTTGAATTATGGATTTGCAAAGCTTTAAGACTCATGATATGAATTTGTATGACATCAAATATGTCTTTATGCTTTATGAACAGATTTGACATTGATATGTCATTAGTTATGATCAGTTCTGCATCTAGATATGCATTAGTATTATATGAGCAATACATATTATTTTGGGAGTAGTATTTAGCATCGAGTTGCATATGGTGAGAGTACCCTTACTCCCAGAACTACGTGACCCCGTAGGTTCTAACTCCCCTCAGTTGGGTATCAGATTTAGTGATCATGCCACAGTCATGCCTTTATACCCTGGCAAGGTATATTGGGACCTTTCGATGGGGCATATACATTGGATTCCTTGTAGCTCACATGGTCTATGTCGGTTAGAGAACCTCCACAAAAATAGTATCAGGTTTTAAAATGCATTGACTCTTGCTTTCAAACTTCAGATCTATTATGATTACTTATGATATTTTGTATATCTTTCTTTGTAATAGCATTGAGTCTTTTGCATTTCAGTTTTACACATACATCATGATTTCAGCTTTACAAGTTTATTTAGCATGTTTATCTCAGATTCCCGTTTATCTCACATATTTAGTACATCCTATAGTACTGATGCATATTTGGCATTGTATCCTCTTGATGATGTAGATTCAGGTACTCCTCATCAGGCTCATCGCTAGATGAAGCCGGTTATCCAGATTCTGTTGGTGAGTCCTCATTCTTCGAGGACTAGTATGACCCTAGTTATATTGTCTATGTTCCTTCAGATTTTCGAGTTAGTTGGGGATCTTGTCCCATAAACTTTATTTGATAGCTTAGAGGCTTTTCAGACATAGACAGTATTCCGGTCTTCTTCGAATCATTGTCATCTTGATTTTATCTTATGGATTGAGTTACCTAGTTTCTATTTTGCTTCCACTATGCTTATTTAATATCCTAGAGTTATGCTATGATCAAGGGTTATCTTGGGAAACTTGTGGTCCCAGGTCCCGCGTTATGTCAACTAGGTAGCCTCGGGGCGTGATAGTATATCTTGTGATACATCCTCTTCATGATGCAGATTCAGGTTCCTTCCCTTCGGCTCGTGTCTAGATGTTGTCAGTTTTCAAAATTTTGTTAGTGAGTCCTCTTCATTTGGGGACCCTAGCTATGCTAGTTACTTTTATGTTCTTTCTTTAGATTTTTGAGTTGGTTGGGGTGTTGTCCCATCAAATCTTTATGACAGTTAAAAGGCTTTCAGACATAGATAGTATTCAGGTCTCTCTTTCAGATTATGTTTTATCTTGACTTTATCATTTATGGATTGGGTTTCCTATTTATGCTTCCGCTATATTTCTTATAAATATCTTAGTATGCTATGACCAAGGGTTAACTTGGGGCACTTGTGGTCCCGGGTCTCGTGTTACACCTAGGGGTAGTCTCGGGGTGTGATATTTATGCTTTATACTTAGTTCCAGTTAGTTGATTATCTTAGGCGGGTCCCTGGGGGATGGTAGTTAGTGTAGTATTTCCTTATTAGTATTTGTACTAGAATGGTGGCTTTAGTACTCATCGGGGTATAGTTCGTGGTAGAGTAGTTCGTACTTAGCTTTCTGCTTGTTCTTATCATGTTATATTCTTATGATTGGCTTTGGTATGAGTATTTCTGGGCCTGAGTCCATGGTGTTGAGCTGGAAGGAGTCCAAGTTAGTACATTCTTGTATTGAAGGGTGAAATGACCTATCATGGTATAACTGCATTCATTTATATTTATTCATACATACATTTGGATTGATTATTTTTCATCCCATTTCGCATATAATTGGGTTATGGTACGAAGTGATGAGAGTTGAATGGTATGAATTGATGATAATTGAATGGATCGGTGGTTTAATAAGGAACTCTTCTTTTAATAATTGGTTTTCAAATTGAGGAAATATTTCACTAGTTTAAGCTGATTGGTAACGTTTAAATCCCAAAATACTTCCTTTTTAAATGAATGGAGCTCTGGGGGAGCGTCCCACTTTTATCACAATTTTTGGTTGATAAAAAGGGAAAAACCATTTTTTCTATAAACTTGTGCTGCTAAAGAGAAATGGTACATCATTGTTTTACTGACTTCTGAATGGACAAGCACTTCTATTTTATCCACTTGGTTTGAGAGGACGTTTTGAACTTTCCTTCCTATTGATTGTATATTGATAAGCTTTGGCAGCCCCCTTTGCATTCATACGGGGTTTTACTTTATGGTTTTCGTGATATTGATAAGATCCAGCGGCCCATGAGAATACTCAGGGTTTTCTTGATTATACGAGGATATTGTGGTGTGGTTTCTATTGATAAGCTATGGCGGTCTGAAGGGATATTCTAGGTATTATGGTATGGTATTAGTTGGTAAGCTTCGTCAGCCCATGAGGTGACTCAGGGTTTCATTAATTACTGCATTGTCCACATTTCATTTCATTTCATTCATTACATATCATATTTTATGGTATTCCTTGCGTACCTTTACTATCGAAATCTGTGTGTAGTTGGCTTTCTTTATTGGGTATACTTTTCGGACTCCGGAAGTCTAAATTAGTTGTTACTGAATTATTGTTTATGTATTTCCTATTATGGTGGTATTTCTTCTTTTTATCTAGATTCTGACCATTCTATTTCTTTCTGATACATCTTTCTTACCCTTGGGTTATATTCACTATTTGTTATATTTATATCTTGTTTGAGATCAGTCGGTAGATGATGCCTACTGAGTACCACATGTTTTGGTACTCATACTACACCTTTGCATCTTTTTGTTGATGTAGATCCTAGTAGAGGTTATCGCCGTTGATTGTTGTCCTAATGCAAAGTTTCTAACTGGAGACATTGGGTGAGCTCTTTGTGATCGGAGTTGATCCATCTCCCTCTACTTTTGGATTAGTCTCCTACTGTACCTCCGAAGAGTGTCCATATTTTGTTGTATCTATCTAGAACAACTAAGTTGTAGTAGCACTTGTACCGACTGACACCAGGTCTTGGGGGATTCTTATTTATCTTATTCTCTTCCCTCCCTTTTACTTATGTTGGTTTATCTTGTCTTCCGCTATTTATTGATATTTCATCTGCTTGGGGTTTCTTTTTTGTGTTATCCCATTACTTGCAGTTGGGGTCTCATGGTTGGATAACGTACTAATGGGTTATAGTAGGTGCCATCATGACTTGGAGATTTTGGGTCGTGACAAGGACTAACCCGACAATTAAGAAAACTGACTCGGCAAGGGCACAATATAAATCATGAGGAATTTCACATCAAAGAAGACATGGGCCAAATCCGACAAGGTCACCAATCATCAAAATAATAATATCCCTCTCCCAAACTTAAAATACAACATTGTCCCCAATGTATACAAGTAATACAAAGGAAATGGGATGAGGACTCCCTGTTGGCTCTAAGAACAAGGATAACGCCTTCTATAAAGCTTGTGATGCCACTTGAGTAGAGGCTCAGGTTTTGGGGGAATGTAAGCATGGGTTGGATCAATCTTGAAATAAGTAATGGAAGGAATTGATGGGTTCCTAGCTACCTGAAGTGGGCCATATGGATCAGAAATCTCCCATTTATTTGAACTGTCATCAACTGGTTGAAAGTTAGGGTAGGAGGACCCTAACTGTAGTTTGTATGATGCTCAATCTCCACACTATGCAACTGACTATTTTAATGAACTTCCTATGAGGTCCTTGGTTATTTTGTGACCTCTTCATCACTTTGCTTCACCTCATGAATTTCTTTTTGGCTGAGATCTTCAGGAATATCATCTCCTATACACTTGTAATCTGGAGGACTCCTATCTCATCAAGGCAATGCTGAAGTAGGGGCTGGTAAGTTTAGGTCCAATTATGGAACTAACATTCCCTTCCACTATATTAATACGAGCACAAAGTTTTCCTAAACTACTCATTACCGGCTTTAAGGCTAATTTAAAAGCATTCTGAATCATGCTGGAATATCTACAACTATATTAAACAAATGACCATCATTGTCATGAGCCATATGAGCATTTTTGATAAACCCACATGATGAAAAAGTTACTGGAGCAAGAAAAGGCCTAAGTGGTAGATAAGGTGTGTAGACATGATTTGACACCCTAGGGTGTAATGACCCTCTAAGTCATTTTATTATTTTGCATAGTTTTTCTACATTTCAAGATTCCCCATAGCAGCTACAGGTCATTTATGACTTGCTAGAATTGACGGTTTGGTTCCCGGGTAGTTCATTTGTGTTCTAAGACATTTTACCTATTTTAGAAACTCTTAAAGCTGGTAGAGTTGAATTTGGTAAACATTTGGAAATGATGGCCTTGGATGGAAATTTTTTCATCCCTATTATCTCAGGAACGTTGACTTTTGGCTAGAGAGACCTTTGGTTTAGGTCCTGAGGCTTCTGAACTCATTTTAGGCTATTGGGTTCCTTTTTGGTAAAAGTTGGTTTTTGGGCATGGGGCCCACTTTTCATTAAAACAATCTCCATTGGGAATATTGTCGATTTTGTTGAGTCCAGAATGCCATTTTTGGTAGGGTATCATCGTTCATTTACATCTACGGGACCCCAGATGAATCTCGAGGGTCTATCTAGTGATTTTTTAAGTTGCATAAATTTCTAGTTTTGCTTGTTATTATTGCAGCAGTACCCAATCATTCACCTACACGAGGGGTAGGCTGCATGCGTGTAGAAGAGGTGCCAGGCACCACCTCCTTTGTCCTTTGCCTATGCGTGTCTATGGCTGCCTACGCATGCCCACGTGCGCGGTGGCCAACTCACATGCGCACAGGAGCGACACTGATCTTGGCCTCCCCTTGCCCTTCAGGTGCGCGAGTTTCAGGCTTCCTAGGTAAGGCCGTGTGCATGGTGGCCTACCCACATGCACGAAGACTTGAAGTTGGCAGCTATATACATGATCAACTTCATTTTCTCCTCTAAATTCTGAACTCCTCTATTGTTGTTGAGCTTCTACAGTTGGTTCATGGCCTGCATTTCATCCTCAACATTTCTGATAAATTTACCATAATTCTCTTCTCCATTTTCTTCATTTAATTAACGTTATCTTCCACTTAAAATTATGTTAATTCCTTGTTAAAACTCTTGATCAAGTGTACTTTCGGGGTAATTTTGGGCCCCAAAACGAGTCTCATTTGTGCTCAAATATTGGGCATTGGTTCATAAACCTGCTGCAAACAGAATTGTGAAATTTGTTTTATGTTTCATTGCACAGAACTCGGGGGTCATTTTCCAACCTGATTCTGGACCGATAACACATATAGCAATATGGGTGTCATCCTTCTCGTCTTGACATCTGAATTATGTTTATGGTAGCATGGCAGCATTCTGAGTCTCGTTGAAAGGGGAAGGCACACGATTAATGGTTCGTGCTTGTTGTTTAGCCCCGAGGTAGGTTACGGTGTACGTTTCTTAGACTTTTCTTAGTTAGATTATATATTTTATAAGTTACTTGAGCATTAGGTTAAGTTTTAGGTTAGAATCAGGCTTAAAATCATATATTTATATAATTGTACATTCTGGGACCATAGACTAGAATTGGTACTGCTTACCCTTAGTTTAGGATCTCATAGCGTTGTTGTGATTTGACTGGAATCCTTAGAGTACTTTAAGGAGGTTTTAGAGGTAGAGTAGGTGCTTTTAATTATTTTCGTGTTTATTTCCATTTTTTTCGCTAATACTTACCGTTATTGTTTAATTGTGTGCCTGAGGCCATAGCATGGACATGACGAAGTTCCAAGTTAGTTCTCTTGTTTGCAGGGTGATTTACCCTGTTACCTTGTACGTATGATGTATTATATGAATTTTGAAATTTGCATGTTTATACTGCATTTGCATGGATAGTGGTACAGAAATGAAGGAAAATATAGGATTTTTGATTTCCTACTTTTACTATGATTTTTGGATTCAAAGGAATTATCTTATATTTCATCACTTGTTTTGGAAAAGAAAGAAAAGTACCACCATTTACGCTGGTCCGCGGGATGTTTTCAGACCTTTTTTCCATTTACTTTCTGTTGATGAGTTTGATGTTCGATTCTGGGTTGCCTGATGAGCACATATCCGAGTTTTACATTTATGTATATGTTTATAAGTCCGAGGTTAAATTTTAGGCTACGGGGCCCTAGATACCGGGTTGTTATATTTCTGCATTGGTCACATTCTGTATCATATAATCTCATGATACATTGCATTTGCTTGAGTGTACTTAGATTGGCTATTGCCTTTGATTATTGTTACTATCTTCACCGTTAGCGTAGGTATTTTTGTTTTATGTTGATAACTAGATTTAGTTGAATCCTTGTAGTTAGTTTACTTTTCGATAGATTATATTATATATATTATCTTTCCGAGCTCAGTCAGCCTATGATGTCTACTGATTACCCCACATTTTGGTACTCATAATACACTTCTGCATCTTTTTTAGATGCATCACCTAGTACAAGCCACCCTTGTTGACCCTCCACTCATTTGTGGCCAGTTTTTGTTGAGATCACAGTGAGCTCCTTGAGTTTGGAGATCCTTTACTAATTTCCATCTACTCTTATGTCTATATTTGGTATTTTGGATAGACAATATATGTTGAATAGCTATTTCATACTTTAGATGCTCTTGTACCGGTGACACCAGGTCCGGAGTTGGTTTATGTTTGTCTTCTCGATCACTTTGAGGTCATTTTGTATATCTATTTCTATTGGTTTATATCTATATTGTTGGCCCCCTTCCTGTATGTTTCCGTTTCACTTTTCGTTAATAATAATGTTTTATTATACTTCCACATTCTTGGGTTAGCTCGCCTATCAGGGGTTTATGTAGGTGCCATCACTGCCTAATTTTGGGTCGTGACATAGGGGTAGGAATCAGAATCCTCCAACTGGTCATGAGTAACATCAAGTTCAACACCTTCTAGACATGTGTGTTAGAAGAAAACATTCTCTTCTTGACAGATGGGGAATCTTTATTCGTCTTTGTGGACAAATCGATCAAGCCCTGCGCATGGGAGGTTTAGTATAATAGCTGAAATAGAGGACATTGTGCTCGGAGACAAAGCTTACTAATAAGGACAGGGAAGGTCATAGAAGAAGACTGTTGCCTAGCTTTTCTCTTGAATTGGTAAGCTATAATCTCCTCCTCATTGATATGAAAACCAGTCATACTACAAGAAATAAGAATGGTTACGTCAATGGAGACATGGGTGGTATTCTTCGATGGAATGAGTCTCATGCATACAAAATCTAACCACATCCAATCCATAAATATAAGATCATGTGGGGAGATACTTCCTTTTGACACCGCCCAAAAAGGTTGGCCCTCAGCAATAACACTGGCTAACCAAGCATATTGACCCTCTTGAAAAGCTAATCGCCTGGCAAACTCTGAACCTTAGCGCACTGGAACATCCCAAAAGATAGAGTTAATGGCAGCAATGGTAATGTCAACCTTTTTTCCTTCACTAGAACTGATGTCAAACACGATATCTTGTCTACACAGCCTTTGTGCTTCACAATGTATTACCGAGCTCGATAGGATGCATAAAATTCTCTTACCAATTCAGGGAAGTAGGGACTTAGAACCTCAACCAATTAATCCCACACCCGTTTATCAAACTATTTTTCTATACCAGGAAAGTCACCCTTAAAGGAGTCAATATCAACCCCGGATTCTTCAATAATTGCCCGCTTCTCGCAAAATTTGAGATAATAAGCTTCCATCCCCTCACGGCTAAACTGTAGTTGTGTTTATGAAGGTTCCTTATTTTTCACAAGCTAGGGTTGATTTCCAGATGGTCGCTCCTATTTGATATTTGCTTTTAGCTTTGCTCCAGGATGAAGACATGTCCCTACAAACAGAGGTGAGCACTACAAAACCAAAACATAACCCTTTTTTTATAATTTTCAATAATGAAGGAAAGAATTACTACAAGAAGTTAACAAAATAAAAAGAATTTGAATGCAAAAAGAAGAAAATGGGACCAGGTGAACTGTTAACATATGTGTGTCACATGTGATTCACAAGTGGAGACTCGCAATTCGCATGTGATTTTGCACATGCTAGACAAAATACCTGGTATAGGGGCATAACACCTGCAACGGCATATGTGTTTTGCATGCGACAACAAGGGGCATTTATGTGCTTTCGCCCCCTGCTGATAGTGAAGTGGAAGTTTCAGTCTCCACCTACATTGTCACATGCATTTCACATAGGAAGACTTATGATGTGCATGTGGAACGCATGTAGGAAGCAGTGGGAAGTTTTGAATACTCCCCCTTCACGTGCGTTGCACATGAATTTTGCAAGGCAAACCCTGTGACACACAAGTGTTCACAAGCCAGAGACAAACTTTCAACAATAGTAAGGCATAGCAAGGCAACAATTTACTGATTCTTGACATGTACAAGAGCTTTTAATACAATGAAGGACAAAATAAAAGACACAGCTCTTATCGTAGGAATATAATGAGCAAAAGATGTTGATGAATACTCATTGTTTCCTATAAGAACATAAACTTGTCCTGCAACATATTTATTCCCCAAAGGATGTAGCAAGAGTAGAATCAGTACAAACATACATACTGGTAGATATCATCGGCCGACCATGATTAGATCATAAAGTATCACATAAAATCAACAATATAAAAAACTTAGCTAATAATTACCTTCATACTAATTTTAGAACATGGGATCTCAAACTACAACTTACTTCAACAACACAATTCAAGCCTACTCCACTATATTCCATAGGACCGATACTCCTATATTTTAGATTAGCTTTAGCAATTATATATAACCCCTTTAACATAGTCACATGGAGGTCCCACATTACACATATTATCTTTCGAATTCACCTTTAACACTAGTTATTCATTTATACAAAATATGTTATCATTATGGTTGTTACACCCATATCCTAAGACAACCTAAAAATATGGAATTACATACAATCTCCAGGTCATATGGTTATCAATTTAACACATAAATCATCAGTTGTACATTCAAACCATCAAATAAGTATATCCGTCAGCAGTTAGACATTTAAGTCATCAAATAGCTTAAACAAGGCTCATATCGCTACTCTTATTTCACCCATTTAAACTTTCCCACTTATTACTTCAATAATTTAATTATTTTAATATCATATCAAGGATTATCCCACAGAATAAACCATAACACCTCATCACAACATAAGAGCAAACACTTTCACTAATCATATCACATGGAATATCTATCCATCTATGTCTCATCTTACTCCATAATATACCTCACCATGACTGACCATGAACAATGCAATGATAGATGCAAGAGTGTACACACATGATAAGGGTCTTATTTCTGGCCACTAGCCATGACCTTCAAGGGACCCTTGGTATCCATGTACTATACTGACATGGTATCCTTTCCATAATGAGTAAAACAATATCACCTCTGTACCGGCTTGTGGTACATGCTCTGTAATAACAATAGTGAACCTATAGTTACAAGTCTATCTCTTACCATATCTTAAAGTGCACTAATAACACGTATATTTAGTTATTCAATTCATGTATACATAACTTATTTATTCAAGCATAACATGAAAACAATTATCATTCAAACATGTTTGAAGAGAAGTAGCAAGTAAGGAGTTCAAGTTCATACAAGTACTAAACAAGTCTGAATTGTAATTAACATGTTAAGCATGAAATACCTTATCAAACCATATTCATCAAATCCAAGTAAGTCTGAGGACCACATAATCAAGTATCCATTCAGGAATGCACTTTCCACCAAAATTGAGTCTATACTCTAATTATATAATTATATTCATACTTTCTTATGCCTATCAATCATCCCTAGCTATAGCACCATTAACTCCTTAAACATTCAACATCTAATTCTCTATTGCGATTAGACCACCTACAACTATCCATATAAGTTTGTAACCTTAGTTTATTCATTATACAATGGATATACTTTAGTATCTAGATAAGTCTTTATCGAACCTTTATAATAGAACATAATATCTCTTTTTAAGATGATTCTCCTTTAACAGACTATTCTAATCCACACTCAGGGATTCACAACAATAAGTTTAGTAAATTAAGAACCTTAGAAAATTGTATAAGGTTTAACACAATTTCACATAAGTTACCAATTATTTACACAACAATCAAGAATCCATGTTTAGATGTTGATTTCATGACAATTCTACTTCATCTCTCATATTTAGTTTTGGCTTCCACTACCACAATGAATATGTTATTGATGTCTCATAAATTACATGGCTTAAATCCTAATTCACATTCACATCAAGTCGCACATAATGTAAACATGTCTAAATGCAAAGAGCACAGTCTTATCAATTCATTCAAACTAATTTCCATGCATACTCCATGCCCGAAGGCCTAATCCTGTATTCTGATGATGCTCAAAAGCACTCTCCCGAAGGAGGTCATAGCAATCATCAAGAAAAACCAAAGTAACCCAATGGATGATCGGGGTCAAATCCACGTAGAGTGGAGTGTGATTTGCAAAGAGATCATCGAGAAATAATAACCAAAAGAGTAAATGCTCAAACAATTTTAAAGTAAATATTGGGGGAATTTCAAAGGGAAAATTTTATGTATCAATTTCGATTTAAACACTAAAGAGCAATGTAACACAAAATTTGTAATCAATGATAATGAAACTAGAGGTATGCTTTCAATGGGATTCTACAATGGGTTAGTATACTTGATTAATTATGAAAATTCTCGATTAGTGATATCGGTAGTATTTGTTTTAGTTTTATCTAATAATCTCTCAATCCTCCAAATATAGATCCTATGGTCTTTTGTCAAGCACCATGGTTTTGACATAAACCAACCAATTCAATTACTTGGAGGAATCACACTATTTCTAGCTTAGATTCTTAGATGAGAATTTTCATCGATTAAGCTATCTCTAGCCTCAATCTAAGGTAGAAATCCCAAATTTCCACTATTGAATTCCTATCAGAATTATGAACCCCTCTTTCAAGCAAGAACAAAATTAAGAAAACTCAATTAATGTTTGCAACCATTAATTTTATGATTGAACTTTGAGGAAATTAATAGACCATATAAATTCATTAATTATTGTAATGACCCTTCCGGTCATTTACACATTTTCGCCTTTCTTGTACCATTAGAGCTTACTTGTAGCGGCCCAAGTCATTTATGGCTTGTCGGGACCGGTAGTTCGGTGCCCGGGCCATTTGTTTGGTCTGTATGGCCGTTCCTCATTTTAGAGCTTCAACTTTGGAAAATTGTTGACTTCCGACAACATTCTTGGTAATATCAAAGAATTAAACCAAGGTTCTAGGTCAAGGGAATCCCTTACTCGAAAGTTTGAGTTAAAGAAATGCCTCGTGTAACACCTCGCCCATTTGGAAGGTTTAAAGTAACCCGTGCCTTTGGGGTAAGACTAATAGTGTCTAATATACTAAGAAGGATGTGTTATGAGGTAATGTAATGGAAAAATGGTCGTATGATAAGTTTTGAAGTCAAGCAAGTTGCGAAACAAAAGTCGAAAAAAGTTATTGTAAATTCCTTTAAGGAATTCTCTTCAAATTTGGGTTAAATGTCTTGGGGTGTTTCTCCCTATATATAAAGAGTTAGTGGGCCCCCAATATACCAATTCGAAGGTATACGAGTCTAGCTTCCAATGCACTAAATCGTTCATCCATACGACTTTAGAATAGAGAGATATTCACGTTTTCGTAAGACCGCGCAAGCAGACACGTCAAGGTGGGGCCCGCATCCTAAGTCGGTTTTGCTTTATAAAAGGTGTTCCAGCTTCGTTTTAATTCATAAAAATCACCAAAAAGCTTCAGAAAATCAGAGGGAGAGTCCATAAATAATTCATGGACTTTGATCCTTTCAATTCGGAAGTTTAACGGAAGTTGCTCTACGTCGCGAGCTCGTCATTTTGGTATAGTTTTCCCCGTCAATTTCATGGCGTATCTTCGTGGGTGTTGATGCAGCGAGCCAGCAAGTGTTTTCTGAGTATTTGGCAGTAGCTATGGATTTATTTTGGTGAGGTATGGATCCTGTATACTTATCTATTTGTTGGATCAAGATTTTAAGCTTCTAGTTATGAAAAGTTGTTGTTGCCGATATCTTGTAGTAGTTTCTTGTTGATTTTGGATCTGTTTGTTGTTCTTGCAAGGAGGCAGGTGTTAATCTTGGGATATTGAATATTTTTGTCGAGGAAATCTCTCCCCTACAACCCTCCTTCATTATTATATGTTCTAGTATTATTTTATGGATTTCTGAGCCACGAAGTGGTATTTTGGATTTGTGGCTTTGGACAGCCCCTTTATCTTGTTATGTTTGGTTATTGTTGTGGTGTTCTGGTTGTGGTAAGGTGCTGGAGGGATTGGGAAATTGTGCCTTTCTTTTTTGGATCGCATAAGATAGTGATTGGATTGGACAAACGTGAAGTATGCCTTGAAATAGTGCCTCGGGAGCTCGTCACTCCTTGGAGATGTGGTTAACATATTGTTGTTGGATTTAGCTGCCATTTGTTATTGTTATTGGCCTCATTTTTATGCTTTGAAGTTGGCTGGTCGCGAGTGTGACATTAACACCTTATCAAATGGTTATGGCTCGTTCTTGCAGCCTCGTCGATTCTAGCAATTGTTCCATTACTTTGGTTGGTCAGGCTTCATAGAGACGACTTTGGGGCTTCAGTTGAAAGTATTTGTTTTTTGTGATTCAGAGCTTCCTGGAGATGTTCGAGTCTGGACGATGCTGTTCCCGTAGCTAGTCATCGAATGACAGGTAGGTTATGGTTTTCCCCTATCTAGACTTTGCGTATATAGGCTATAACTGCATTAATTAGCATTCTTGGATGGGTTGTTATAGGTTGGTACCCCAGACCTTGTCCGCCTTTCGTCCGTCTATTTCATACGTTATTTGTAGTATTCGCGTAGTAATGTATATTAACTTTGTGGTCCTGTGTGGCCTTGTATTGACTCTGGAAAATAGATGGTGGGCTATTTGGGAATGTCCGCGAGTCCCGGACATAGAGATTATCCTTTTAGGCTGGTTATGTCGGCTGAGTAGCTATTGGGCCTGTGCAGGGCTGATAGGAATTGTTGTGAGCCATTGGGCTACTTTTATATTTGTGTGCGAGCATATCATCCATGAAAAAGGTTTTCCCCTGCATGTTTTACTACAGTTTTGGCTGTGAGACACTACTGACAGTTTTCCTAAATTTGCATGGCCCTGGGGGCCCATTTTTGGTACTGTTGTTGATAGAAAAGGGGATTTTTGGATGTTTTTGCACTGGTTTTATTATTGGTACTAGTCTCTGCGGGGCAGAGCACCAGACTTGATTTTATTACTGATACTAGTCTCTGCGGGGCAGAGCACCAGACTTGATTTTATTACTGATACTAGTGTCTGCGGGGCAGAGCACTAGACTTGATTTACTACAGTTTTAGACCCGGTTACGCCCGGGCACCCTTGGAGGGGTTTTTAAGGCATTTTCTACTACTTTAGTCCTGGACGGGGTCTGGGCATGCATACTTGAGACTAGGTCTCTATCTTGATCCCGGATGACATATCTTGATACTGAGTTTTAGTATGGGGTCGGGGACCTCCATGGACCTTGTCGCTCCGGGCCTGGGGCTTCGGGTTGCGTGCACCGGAGGGAAGGGTATATGGTGGAGTAGAGGTATACAGGCTGAGTCCTTCCATGGAACCTACCTGCTGGTCCTGATTGGCACCGGAGGACGTACATACAGAGGTTCTATTTCACATCATATCATATCATGCATTGGATTCCACCCTTGTTTGTTGTGTGTTCAGTGTACGCTCTGGTAGTATGGGATGCCGGAGGGTTTGGTTTCACTTGATTGTGTTCCTCGGTTGTATGGGCGGCCGTTGGGACTGTAGGTAGACTATATTTACTCCTGTTTTTACTTTGAGCTTGTCTTGGCACCCGGTTCTTAAAAGATTAGTGATGGATAGCCTGTTGAGGCTTTGGTTGTGGGATTTTTGATTATTGAGAGGGATTTAGAGTCCTATCTTATTGAGGCACTTTTGTGTGGCCTTCTGAGCAGAGTGTGAGATTCTGGTTCTATTCTTGTGGGAAGCTGAGTGGTATCTCTCGGTTATTGTGGCCTAGTTATTTCATCCTAGGGTTATACTTGTGAGGTGATTCCCTGGTTATGCTATCATGTGATTGGATTGGTGTTATGACTTCCTTATACTGGTTGATTCCATTTTGAGTATATTAGACTGCTCTCCGTCCTTTCCTTCCACTTGAGGTTACCGGTATACCGCTATTTTCTCAACTCTCTCTCTCTACTTACTTATATTGTTGTGCAAGGAGTCCAGGTGCGTTCTCCTTTCCTTCACCTGTGATTCTGTGTAATTGTATCTCTGTGCTAGCATGTGTTACTTGAATCTCTTGGTTATGGATGATCTGTGCTAGCTCCTTGTGCCTTGCTTATTGCCTCAGTGACTGCTTTCTTGCTATCTATTACTTACTGCTTTTATATCTTATATGCGCTCAGTCGGCCTATGATACCTACTGAGTACCCGTGGTTTAGGTGCTCATACTACACTTCTGCACTTTTTTGTGCAGATATTAACTGAGCTTTTTCTGTTGATCACGTTGGATACTCGTGCAGCTTTTGGATCTTTGAGACTAGGGTGAGCGCCTGACGGTCGGGGCTTGTCTACATCTCATCTGTTGTACTGTTGCTCCTTGTACTTTCGGAGGCAATTTATGTTGTATTTTGTTACTACTAGCACTTGTATCCTATTAGAAGCTTCTGTACTATTGATACCAAGTCTTGGGGTTGGTGTAGTTTCCTTTATGTATTTATATTCGAGTTTTGCTTACGCTTATTTCTGCTTGCTGGTGCGTTTTGGTTAGGTAGTAGCCCATAACTAACCGTTCTGGGCTACGAGAATTGGTTCGCCTACTGGGGATTGTAGGTGCCATCATGACTTGAGAAATCGGGTCATGAAAATTATAAGCACAATTAAGTAAGACTCATACCCAAATTCAAATACCCATCATTCACATGCCCCTAAACAAGGAAATTAGCTGCTCATACTAAGGAAATAAGATAATATACGAATTGGGTAACTCATAATTCCATTCATATTCAAGACAATATCCAAATCCAAGTTCAATCAATACAAAATATGGTGAATTCAAAGTGTAAAAGATGAAGAGGGAAGAGTACACTCTCAAAATATCCTTGGGAAAACTCAAAACTAAAATTCTATATCTAGTACAAAACACAAAATAGGTTTTAGAAGCTTCCAAATGCGTAACTTAGAGTTGTACAAATATGCCCATTTAGGAGTGGTGTGACGTGATGTGCGACATGATGTGCAGTCACACCACAAGTTCTACACGTTGCATGTCCTATTTCCTCAAACCAGTGATGTTAGTTGCTTTGGTAGTGAGGTGTGAAGAGAGGTGTGGACCGCACACCACATTGTGCGGTTCGCATGTCAGTTACACCTCTAGTCATATTCTTCCTCATTTTTTATCAACTTCACACTTTAACTCTTTTTTGGATCTTTGAGTTCAATTCCTTTGTTTTCTAATTTTGACCAAGAGTACTTGAATTTTCATCAATAAAGGCAATAAGTACCTCTAATTCTCATCAAAACATGAAATAATTCATGAATGAAGGCTCAATATTACCAACTTATCATATTATCCTGTCAATTCTACATAGTGTATACAATTATCTAATCTGAGTCTACTACTCATAACCATAACCTACATTCACCAAAGATCATGGGACAAGCCAGCCATACCACAGATGCTCCTTCTGTTCCTTCATGCCTCAGAACATACAATCATCTAATAAACAAGCAATTAGAAGAGTAATTAAATATTTACTCTTCAAAGAAATACTTTGGGAATTTAAACCAACTAGTTCTACCCATATTCACGGTATATATCATTAACAAGGTCTAATTAACTATTAATTAGTTCTATTAAACTCATCATATCTACATTATTGGAGTTTTAATGGTAAAGACTTAATTTTTATAGAACTCAGGGTTCCCAACCACCAAAATCCATCTTTTAGAATAACAAATTCATGCTAGGAAAGGTTAATTTACAATCTAGAAACAATTTTAGGTGATAATATACATACCCATAGGTTTTCCCCATAATTTCATGAACCTAGGGTTCTAATCCATAATTCTACCATTAAAGATCAGTCTAATGATACTATGGTGTTAAAGGATTAATAAGAGATAAAGTTGATGGAAGAGCTTACCTCAACGAAGAGTTTTCACCCTAGCCCTTGGAAAATCACCTCCCTAAGGTTTTAGAACAAAGTTTTAGAGTTATGGGACATAAAACACTCAAAAGTGCATATAACAAGTGTTCTTCCCTGCTCCTTCATCGCTTCTAATTCCCTTTCATCGCGATGAGTCATCGCGATGAGTCATCTCGAAGAGCCGTGTCTTTGTCGCGATGAGACCCATTTCAACCTCAGACACCCTTCAGTAATATGGTCATAACTTTCTACTCTGGACTCGAAATAAGGAGCAGTCGGTGGCATTAGAAATAAGACTCGAAGACCTTTAATGTAGAAGGTACTAGCCCACGTAACTCTTCATATTCTAAGAGAAGTGATTGTTTGAAGTTGACCCTAGTTAAAACTTATATCAAAATTAAATCGATACGAATGTTTTTAACTTAACTTTATGCTAGAGGCTTGTAAGATTTTAGTTCATGTCTAATGTACTCCCACACAAAGGAATTCACCTTAACACCTATGGGGATTAAGATCTTATGCATTAACACAAAATTTTTTAGTAATAATTAAATGGTTTGTTACATTAGATACCAATTTACCATCTGTTTGTCCCCGAATGACATTGTCTTAAGAAAAGAGGCACGAGGTTGGAATTAAAAAGGACATTACTCCCAAAATCATTTATATCAAACCTTACCTAATTTACGGTCAGGAAAGCCTCCCCATATCTCATCACGATGGATCGTGTCTCATTGCAATGGGTCGTAACGATTAGGATCAGCTCATCGGCGATGGCTCATCACCATGAGTGACCTATTATCATGATAAAACATAAATTTGAGAATGTCAAAACTTATCCCTGATCCTTTATTTCACAACAAACTTTGATTTTTAGACATCCTTATCATTATCCCAAAACTTCCTAAGAGACCCCACACCCCTCGACTATCCTAAAATTGATTCCATACTATTATACAATGAATCATGAGACTCCAACCATCTCTATGGCATATGACCCTCGATTATTATTGAAGCTCACTTAGCTTGAGACTCTTTCAACTCTCATCTTAGGTATTTTTCTAGCTAAGTACTTACATCCTAACTTTACAATATGAATACAACACCACCAAACACTACACCATAATTCATAATTCAACAATAAATATGATGACCCTTCCGGCCATCCTCGTATTTATGCCTTCATTATACTATTAGAGCTTTCTTGTAGCAGCTCCAAGTCATTTATGACTTGCTGGGACTGGTGGTTTGGTGCCTTGGACATTCATTTGGTCATTTTGGCCATTTGCCTATTTTAGAGCTTTAACTTAGGATATCATTAACTTCGGTCAACATTCTTGGTAAATATGCTCGCAATTGAATTTCAACAGTTCCATTAGCTCCGGAGTGTGGATTTTGGTCTGGATAGACCCTTGGCTGAGTTTTGGGCTTTTGGTTTAGTTTTTTCTTCATTTTTGTGTTTTAGCCAAGTTGAACTTGAAAGTTTGACTTTGGTCAACATTCAAAGAATACGGCCTCGGATGGAAATTTTGACAGTGCTATTAGCTCCAGAACATTGAATTTGGGCAAGAGGTACCTTTGGTTCATGTCCCGAGGCTTACGAACTCATTTTAGGCCATGGTGTTCCATTTTGGAAAGATTGGCCTAAGTTAGTTCTTGGGTGTGGGGACCACTTTTTGTTCTATCAATCTCTGTTGGGATTTTCATTGATTCCGTTGAGTCCAAAATGCCATTTTTGGTCGAATAGCTCTACTCATTTGCATTCGCGGGACCCCAAATGTGTTCCTGAGGGTCTTTCAGAGAAATTTCCATGTTGGTTTTGGCTGTTGGCAGCTGGTGCTGTCATGGCACAAGCATGTCCTTCACCTATATGGTGTCCAAGACACATTCTCGCAAGGCATATTCCAACCACCTCTCTTCCAAGCCTTCACCTAGGCGCTCCTATGGTCGTTTCTGCAGGCCCGCGTATGCGGTGGTCTGGCCACGTTCAAGCATGGCAGGCGCCTAGCCTGGCCAGCGCTTCTCCTTCGCATGCGCGCTGGCTGCCCGTGTTTGTGTTCCTTCATAGGTGGTGGCCTGGCCGCATCCACATAGGCATGCTTGGCAGCTTTAAGTGGCTCTCTCTTCTTCTCTCCATATTTTTAAAACACACCTCATTTCCTCAATTGATATCAGCCTCAAACTCCCCCTTTGTCCACTTTTGACCACCAAATTCCTGGGGTGATTTCACCATTGCATCATGGTCATTTACCATCATTTAATTTGGTAATTTTATTACTAAAATTCTGATTTTTCATTCTTTTAACTCTCACCATTATTGCCCTTTTTTCAAAGCTCAATTTTTTTTTGTAGAAGCTGCCCCGTGTGATTGCATGTTTGTGGGTTTCATGGAACTCACTGCCTTGGCATATATTCTCTAGTTGTGATAGGTAATTCTTGCCCAATTTTCCAGTTTTAGTTCTTAAAATTTTATTCTTAAATTCTGGCTTGGGTGGGCTATTTAGCCCAGAACTCATGCCCAAATTCTCCAATTATTTAGGCATGCACTCTTATGATCATTATGATCATTTGATACTCTTTCATTTTCGGCCATGAGATGTGGGGCCCACAAGCCCACCGGTGACCTAAATTTCGACCCACCTATAGTTATAGCAATATGGGTATCATTAGTTCTATTTTAATGTGTTATTTATGTTTATGTAAGTTTGATTATCATTCGGAGCTTTTGGAGTGGTTCAGGCTCAAACATCGTTATTCCAGCAGCTTATCGCTGTACAACAGGTAGTTTATGGTCTAGAATCCCTAGACTTTTCATAAATCGGAAAAAATTGTACTAATTGGCATCCTTGGATTGGGTTATTTGCTTTGCACCATAGACCTTGACCGCTATTCCATGTTCGCCTCGTTTCTATCCTCCGTTGTGTGTAATATTCTTCATAGATTGGTATTATAACCCTTGTGGTCTTGTGTGGCCTTTATTTGACTCTGGACCATAAATAGTGGGCTATTCAGGGTTGTCTGTGAGTCCCGAACATCATTATCATGACATTAGGTTGGTTATATGTGTTGTAGAGGGATTAGAGCCTATGCAGGGCCGATAGGTTAGTTGTGAGCCATTGGGATGCTTTTTGTGATGGAGCATGTCATTTCCATGCATATAAAAAGGTTTTTTTTATCATATTTTACTATGGTTTTGGCTTCAGACCCACTTGTAGTGATTTTCTAAAATTTGTATGGCCCCAAGATGCTGTTTTCGATGGAAATGACTAAGAAATGGCTTGGACTTGACTTGTGGATCTTCTTGGGGTAAAAGAGTTAAATTATGGTTTTTATGACAGTTTTACTACTATTACTAGACTCAACAGGGCCGTAGTGCTAGTTGGGTTTTCTTATCAATTTGAGATGATAATGACTCGGTCGAACTGAGCAATAGAGATATTTTACTACTATTTTAGAACCGATTATGTACGGGAACCTTTGGTGAGGTTTTTGAGATGTATTCCACTGTTTTAGACCTTGAAAGAGTCTAGGCATGCATGTTAGAGATTTGAGCCACTAGATTATATCCAAACACAATCTGGATGATATTTTTGACATTGAGATATAGTATAGGGTCTAAGACCTCCACGGACCTTGCCATTCCAGACCAGGGTCCTTGGGCTACGTGTGCCTAGGGAGGGGTATATAGTGGAGTAGAGGTATACGGGTAGAGTCCTTCTATGGAACCAACCTGTTGGGCCCGTTCGGTTCTAGAAGAGGTATATATAGAGTTATTGTTCCACCCAAAGATCATCATGCATCATGTCATTCATTGTTTGAGGCTCCATCATTGTTTTATACTTGCTTAGTGTACGCTCTGGTTGTATGGGTGGCCGGAGGGTTTTGTTTTCACTCATTTGCATTCCTAAGTTGTATGGGCGGCTGGGGGACTATAGGTTGACATTTTGTTACCCTATAACGATATTATTCCCCTTTCATGATTGTATAGGTTGGATACTGAGAGATTATAAGTTTCTTGACTTGAGATTTGTATGCTTAGTTTTGTTATTGAATCTGGTTTCCTAGCATGACTATCTTTATTCTTCTTCTCCCTTCCTTTGTACTTGAGGTTACTGGTATACCACCCACTTCTAAACTTCTTATATATATTGTTATTGTGAGGACCCCAGGTGCGTCATTTCTTACTTTCACTTATGCATGTTGTGTATATATATTCTACTTGCTAGCCTTGTATGTTGTATTCTACTGTCTTCCCTATGGGCTAGTTTCTGTGTACTTCTTCATTGATTCTGTGACTATTTGCTTCTACTCTGCGTGTTACTATTCTTTTATCTTTTATTTGCCTAGTCAGCCTATGATACCTACTGGGTACCTTTTGCTTTGCATTTTTTGCTCATACTACACTCTACATCTTCTGGTGTAGATCATAGTATGGGCTATCTTCGTTAACTCATGGATGCTCGTGCTTGGAGATTTTGGACATTCATAGACTGAAGGTGAGCTCTTGGCTCCAGGGGATTGACTTTAGTTTATCTTTTGTATTATGTACTCACTTACTACTCGGAGACATAATGTATATTTTTTTTGAATCCCGTTTGTACTGCTTATATGTAGTTCAGGCTCTTATATACTATGATACCAATTCTTGGGTTGTTTTAGCTTCTTTTATAATCCTGTTTCTTATTTCTTCATCATGTTCCCTTGCTTCTGCTATTTATATTGTTCTTCTGCTTATTTGTTAGCTAATAGGCTATTACTAACCATTACAGGCTATGGGAATTGGTTCTCCTACTAGGGGGTATATGTGTTATCATGACCGAGAAATTGGGTCTTGACATCTTGATATCAGATCCTAGGTTCACCATTATCATTGGTATAGGAGAAAATGTCTAGTAAAGTCCTGCGGATCAGGACAGAGACGTCTGTACTCAATCTTTGGAAGTCTATAATCTTAGGAAATATGACTTATTTATTTGCTTCTGTATCGTGCGTAATCCTTGGGAGTTTCTTGAAATCTCACTTGTTCTCATTCATTCTTCTGCAGATGGTTGGTATGAGATCGTCGGCATCAGGCGGAGATAAGCCTCTAACTCTAGCTAAGGGCCGGGGAGGTCATAGAGGTAAGGCTCGAGGACGTCCCCGAGCAGTGGCACCTACTAGAGCTACTAGAGTTGAGATAGAGCCCGAGCATGATTATGATCTAGAGTTTGCTCCAGAGCAGCATATGGTCCAGGGGGTAGCCCAGGTACCAGCAACTCCAATTCCAGCTTCAGCCCCAGCTCAGTCTTCAGATACTCAAGGTTTACTATTATAGCTGATGGGTATGATTAGAGAGCGGCCTTCTGAGGCAACACAAACATCTGCTCAGGGGGAAGCCCTAGGTGTACCGAGTTCAGGAGATCATCCTACTGCTACGGCTCATCATGCTGAGGTTATTCTGGTCCCATTTGTTGTATAGCCACTTACTCCTCACCCAACAATGATATAGAGAGAGCAGAAGGGGTTGGGTAGGTTTCTAAGATTGGCACCTCCGACGTTTGCTGGTACTTCTCATCAGGATCTATATGATTTCATTACTACATGTGAGGAGATGTTGCACCATATGGGTTTGTTTGAGACTCATGGTGTTTGTCATACTACATATTAGCTAAATGGCCCAGCTAAATTATGGTGGAGGGCCCAGGTTGCTTGCAAGACATCATCATTGCCTCCACTGACTTGGTCCGAGGTTTATGAGGCCTTTATGGATAAGTCCTTGCAACAGAGCGACAAAGAGCATCAGAGAGAGAATTTCCCTAGACTTACTTAGGATACTATGACCATCTCAGAGTATGAGACCCATTTCCATTAGCTTGCTTAATTTGGGGCCATGATTATGCCTATCGAGTCTGACATAGACCATAGGTTTGTTTGGGGGCTACGGAGGCAGTTTAGAGAGCCAGAAGAGATATTGGTTGCTAGTAGTCAGTCATTTCAGGCTATTGCATACTATGCCCATACTTTACACGATTTGCATCATCATGACATCGGGGCCAGAGATAAGAGGCCTTAACATCAGGGTAGTTATAGTGGTTCTCGCTATGGTGGTAGCGGTTCAGGCCAGTGGGGCCAAGTTTATCAGCCGAAGAGGCATCAGGGTCGGCCTAGTTGAAAAGTTCAGGCTTATTTTCAGTCTTCTAGTGGTTCCCAATATGAGCAAGATCAGAGTAGCTAGCAGGGCTATGTTGGTCAGCCATCAAGAGGTGTAGATTCTAGGCCATCAAGCCAGGAAGGCCACATGGATTCATCTAGTTCAACCCGACATAGTAGGTCGTTAGGGTCTTGTTATTCTTATGGTGTTGTCTATCACTTTGCGAGAGATTGCCCCCAACAGGGTACAGTTCAACCTACCGCTTAGCTGGCTCATCCCATTTGCTCAACTCAACCACCGGCTCGAGGAGGTGGTGGTAAGGGTAGAGGTGGTGGCCCAAAGGGCAAGACAAGTGGTAGGGATGGCATTCGGTCAGGTGGTGGTCATCAGTAGTTCTATGTGATCCCTGGGAGGCTGGAGGCAGAGGCCTCGGATGCTATGATAACATGTATGATTTATGTTTGCCGTCACCTAGCTTTTGCATTATTTGGCCCTAGATCCACTTGTTTGTATGTATCTGAATATTTTATGCCTTGTTTGGGGATGACTAGTGAGCCATTATCGGTGCCCTTATCTATTTCAACCCTGGTAGGAGATTCTTTAGTAGTGGATCAGATTGTGAGGGCTTGTATGATTTTTGTGGGTGATCTGGAGACTTAGGGTGATATGTTGGTACTAGATATGGTAGATTTTGATGTGATTCTAGGCATGGACTAGTTATCCCCTCACTGCGTGGTTTTCGATTGCTATCCCAAGACCATTACCATAGTCATGCCCAGCGTATCCCCAGTTGTATGGCAGGGTCTATTCCTGTGGTTAGAGACTTTCTGGATGGCTTCCCTACCGACCTACCAGGCCTTCAACCTAATAAAGATATTTATTTCTCCACTGAGTTAGATCTGGGCACCAGACCCATTTCTATTTCTCCTTACCGTATGGCTCCAGCTGAGTTGAGAGAGCTTAAGGAGCAGCTCCAGGATTTGTTAGCTAAGGGGTTCATTAGACCGAGTATGCTGCCTTGGGGTGCTCCTATTCTATTTGTGAAGAAGAAGGATAGGTCGATTTAGATGTGTATGGATGATCGGCATTTCAATAGTGTTATTATGAAGAATAGGTATCCGATGCCGCACATAGATGACTTGTTGGATCAGCTTTAGGGTTCCGCCGTGTTTTTGAAGAAAGATTTGAGGTAAGGCTACCACCAGTTAAGGATTAGGGTGGAGAACATCCCTAAGACAGCATTCAGGACATGTTACGGCTATTATGAGTTCCTGGTGATGTCGTTTGGGTTGACTAATGCCCCTACAACACTTATGGATCTGCTGCATAGGGTGCTTAGCCCATATTTAGACTCCTTTGTGATAGTCTTCATAGATGACATCCTGATATACTCGCGGAGCAGAGAGGATCATGAGAAGAACTTGAGGATTATACTCCAGACTTTGAGAGATCATTGGCTTTATGCCAAGATCTCAAAGTGTGAGTTTTGTCTAGAGTCAGTTGCATTCCTAGGGCATATGGTGTCTAAGGATGGGATTTTAGTGGACCCGAGTAAGATTTCAGTAGTTTGTGATTGGCCTAGACCTACTACTCCTACTAAGGTCCGTAGCTTCGTTGGGTTAGCAGGGTACTACATATGGTTCATCGAGGTATTTTCTTCCATAGAAGCACCCTTTACTATGCTAACTAGGAAGGATGTTTCATTCCAGTAATCAAATCAGTGCGAGGATAGTTTTCAGAGGCTTAAGTCCTTGTTGACTTCATCTCCTGTGTTGACTTTAACAGTTGAGGATCAGAGTTTTTTGGCATATTGTGATGCTTCTGGGGTTGGTCTTGGTTGTGTACTGATGCAGCAGGGCCATGTGATAGCATATGCGTCAAGGCAGCTAAAGGTTCACGAGCGCAAGTACCCTACCCATGACTTGGAGTTGGCGGCAGTAGTTTTTGCGCTCATGATCTAGAGGCAGTACTTATATGGGGTTCACTGTGAGATATTCACCAATCATCATAGTATTCAATATATTACGAGTCAACAAGAGCTGAACTCGAGGTAGAGGAGTTGGATTTAGCTTCTGAAGGACTATGATTTCACCATTCTGTACCATTGGGGCAAGGCAAACATTGTAGCGTGTGCCTTAAGTCAAAAGGCAGTGAGTATGGGCAGCCTAGCTTCACTTTTAGTTTTTGAGCGACTGTTTGCCTTGGACATCCGGTCCTTGGCTAACCGTTTGGTTAGGCTTTACTTTTCAGATCCTAGTAGAGTTCTTTCAAGTATTGAGGTTCGTTCTACTCTAGTTGATCAGATTCAAAGACGACAATTTGAGGATCAGAGATTGTGTGACCTCCATGATCAGGTAGTTCCAGGTGAGGCTAGCTGAGCTACTTTGGGTTTCGACGGTATTCTAAGGTTCGACAGTCATCTTTGTGTTTCGAGAGTTTGAGACTAGATTCAGTTGATACTTTGTGAGGCCCATTGTTCTAGATACTCCATTCATCCGGGCATGGTAAAGATGTATAGAGATTTGAGACAATTTTACTGGTGGAGTGGTATGAATCGAGATGTAGCAGAGTTCATATCTCAGTGCTTGAACTGTCAGCAGGTTAAGTTCGAGCATATGAGACCTGGTGGTTTGATGCAGCGACTTCCCATTCTTGAGTGGAAGTGGGAAGGGATTACAATGGACTTCATTATTCGTTTTCCTAGTATTTCTCAGGGGTTTGACTCTATTTGGGTGATTGTTGATAGCCTGACTAACTCAGCGCACTTCTTACCCGTTCAGACTTCTTATTGTGTAGAGTGGTTAGCTTAGATTTACCTTCAGGAAATTGTTCAGTTGCATGGGGTCTCAACTTCTATAATTTTATACCGTGGCACTCAGTTTACATCTCAGTTTTGGAGGGCTGTTCAGTGAGATTTGGGTACAGAGGTTCAGGGTAGTACTTCTTTCCACCCTCTGACAGATGGCCAGTCCGACAGGACTATTCAGGTCCTGGAGAACATGCTTTGGGCCTGTGTCCTTGACTTTGGAGGTTCATGGGATCAGTTTGTGCCATTGGTTGAGTTTGCTTATAATAATAGCTTTCATTCAAGCATCATCGTGGCACCTTTTTATGGCTCTGTATGGTAGGCGTTGTAGATCGCTGATTTGTTGGTTTGATGGGTTAGAGTTTAGAGCCCAGAGTACAGACTTGCTTCGAAATTCCTTAGACCGAGTCCATGTGATTCAGGATAGACTTAGAGTAGCTCAGAGTAGGCAGAAGAGCTACACTGATCATAGACTTCATGCCTTAGAGTTCAGTGTTGGTGACTTGATTTTCCTCCGAGTATCTCCTATGAAAGGCGTGATGAGATTTTGTCAGCGGGGAATGCTTAGCCCCCGGTTCATTGGGACATTTGAGATTCTACAAAGGGTTTGGTAGTTTTGCCTACATGTTAGCTTTGCCTCTGATGTTTTCAGCTGTGCATCTAGTTTTCCATGTCTCGATGTTGCACCCGTCTGTTCCAGATGAGTCTCATGTGTTGCATTAGGATTCGGTTCAATTAGATGAGAGTTTATCCTTTATTGAGGAGCCTATTACTATTTTGGCTAGAGATATCAGGAGATTGAGATCTAGGGAGATTCCAGTTGTGAAAGTTCAATGGAGGCATCATTTGTTAGAGGAGGCTACTTGAGAGACAGAGAGTGAGTTGTGAGCTTAGTATCCGTAATTGTTTGAGCCTTCAGGTACTCCCTTCCTCTTGATTTTCAAGGACGAAAGTCTTTTTCATAGTGGATGTTGGGATGACCCTTCCGATCATCTTTGCATATATGCCTTCTTTGTACTATTAGAGCTTTCCTGTAGTGTCCCTAAGTCATTTATGACTTGCTGGGACTGGTGGTTTGGTGCTTGGTCGTTCATTTGGTCATTTTGGACGTTTGCCTATTTTAGAACTTTAACTTAGGATATCGTTGACTTCGGTTAACATTCTTGGTAAACATGCTCATAATCAAATTCTGACAATTCCGTCAGCTCTAGAGCATGGATTTTTGTCCAGGTGGACCCTTGGTCGGGTTTTGGGAGCTTTTAGTTCAGTTTTGTCTTGGTTTTTCTGTTTTAGCCAAGTTGAACTTGAAAGCTTGACTTTGGTCAACATTCGGAGAAGACAACCTCATATGGAAATTCTGACAGCGTTGTTAGCTCTGGAATGTTGACTTTGGGCTAGAGGGACCATTAGTTTGGGTCCCGAGGCTTCCAGACTTATTTTAGGCCATGGTGTTCAATTTTGGAAAGATTGGCCTAAATTAATTCTTGGGAGTGGGGCCCATCTTTTGTGCTATCGACCTCCGTTGGGATTTTTATTGATACAATTGAGTCCAGAATGCATTTTTTAGTCGAATAGCTCTGCTTGTTTGCATTTGCGGTACCCTGGATGTGTTCCTGAGGGTCCATCGGAGAAATTTCCATGTTGGTTTTAGTTGTTGGCAGCTGGTGCTGTCATGGAACCAGCATGGCCTTCGCCTATGCGGTGGCCTGGCCTTCGCCTATGCGGTGGCCTGGCCACGTTCGCGCAAGGCATATACCAGCCGCCCCTCTACCTATCCTTTGGCTTGGCGCTCCTATGGCCGCATCCACAGGCCTGTGTACCCGATGATCTGGCCGGATTTGCGCAAGGCAGGTGCCTGTCCTGGCCAGCGCTTGGCCTTCGCGTGCGCGTCGGCTGCCCTCTTTCGCGTGGCCATGTAGGCGGTGTCCTGGCCGCATCCGCATAGGCACACCTGGAAGCTTTAAGTTTCACTTTCTTCTCTCTCCATATTTTTAAATCACAACTTGTTTCCTCTATTGATATCAGCCTCTAAACTCCACCTTGCTCCACTTTTGACACCCAAATTTCTGGGGTGATTTCACTATTGCATCGTGGTCATTTCCCATCATTTAATCTTGTAAGTTTATTACTACAATTCTGATTTTTCATTCATTAAACTCTCGCCATTGTTTCCCTTTTCTCAAAGCTCGATTTTTTTTGTAGAATTTTCCCCTTGTGATTGCATTTTCATGGGTTTCATGGAACTCACTGCCTTGGCGTAAATTCTCTCGTTGTGGTAGGTAATTCTTGCCCAATTTTCCGGTATTAGTTCTTAAAATGCCATTCTTAAATTCTGGCTTGGGCGGGCTGTTTTAGCCCGACATTCATGCCCAAATTCTCCAATTCTTGGGGCATGCACTCTTATGATCATTGTGATCATTCGATATTCTTCCATTTCCGACTGCGGGTTATAGGGCCCGCGGGCCCTCTAGTGTCTCAAATTTTGACCCGGCTATGGTTATAGCAATATGGGGTATCATTAGTTCCATTTTAATATGTTATTTATGCTTATGATACTTTGATTATCATTCGGAGCTTCTTAGAGTGGTTGGAGCTCGGACATCGTCGTTCTTGCAGCTTATCGCCGGATGACAATTAGGTTACAGACTTAACTCCCTAGACTTCGCATATATTGGATAAAATTGTACTAATTGGCATCCTTGGGTTGGGTTATTAGCTTGGCACCACAGACCTTGATAGCTTTTCCATGTTCGCATCATTTCTTTCCTCCGTTGTGTGTAGTATCCTTCGTAGATTGGTATTATTAACCTTGTGGTCCTGTGTGGCCTTGATTTGACTCTGGACCGTAGATGGTGGGCTATTCGGGGGTGTTTGTGTGTCCTGGACATCGTTATCGCAACTTTAGGCTGGTTATTTGTGTTGTAGAGCGATTGGAGTCTATGCAGGGCCGATAGGTTGGTTGTGAGCCATTGGGCTGCTATCTGTGATTGATCATGTCATTTCCATGCATATAAAAAGGATTTTTCCATATTTTACTACGATTTTGGCTTTGGGCCCACTTGTAGTGATTTTCTAAACCTTGCATGGCCTCGGGGACCTGTTTTTGAATAAAATGACTTGGAAATAGTTTGGACTTGACTTGTGGATCTTCTTAGGGTAAAAGAGTTAAATTATGGTTTCTATGACAATTTTACTACTATTACTAGACTCGCCATGGCCGTAGTGTTAGTTGGGTTTTCTTATCGATTTGAGATGATATTAGACTTAGTCGGACTGAGCAGCAGAGATGTTTTACTACTGTTTCAGACCTGGTTATATCCAGGCACCCTTAGTGGTGTTTTTGAGACGTATTCCACTGTTTTTAGACCTGGACAACGTCTGGTCATGCATGTTAGAGATTTCATCAACTAGCTTTGATCCTGACCTACTCCGGATGATATTTCTGAGATTGAGATATAGTATGGGTCCGGGACCTCCACGGACCTTGCCGTTCCGGACAAAGGGCCTTGGGCTGCATGTGTCGGGGGAAGGGTATACGGTGGAGTAGAGGTATACGGGCAGAGTCCTTCAATGAAACCTACCTATTGGGCCTGTTCCGTGTCAGAGGAGTGATGAAAGCTCAAATCGTGCTCTCCAATTAGGAAGCCACAACGATTGTGCATCAAAACCAAATTTATATACCCAACAGATGTTGGGGTCGTACCAAAGGGACTTGACTTAGGAAACTAGAGATTGTATGAGTTGATTTCAAAGCTAGAGTAATTGTTTAAACAAAAACAAGTAAAAAGATGTGGGGAATTGGGGAAGTTTTTCACTACTAACACAATTCAACAAAAAGCAATAAAACTAAAGATGGGTGTACCAAGTGATTTAGAAGACTAGGGATGCATATCCGATGGGGCATTATCTATAGGTTGGGGTAATCATTAATTCACTTCTACTCTCACCTATTGACATGAATAGCGTTGGTCATAGGTGTGGAATGCTATCTTTCGATCAACATCCACATTTCTGATGATTTCGGTTAGAACATCATCGGTGTAATAAACAATCAACCAACATTAGCTTGGAGAGGTCGTCCTATTCCTAGCTCGGACCCTTAAATGGGAGATTCCTGCAGTTATAGCTAATCCTAGACTCCAATCTAGATGGATTCCCAAGTACCCACTAGCAATTTCACATCCACAACTATGAAATTCTCTCCTGAGTAATCAAATAGCTAAGTAATGTAAATTAATGTTTGCAACAACCAATTTTAGGATTAAAACTTGGTGAAATTACTAGACCCATGTAAAATAAGAAATTATAAAGGTGAATTAACAACACCCACACCCATTAGCTAAGCACCCATCATCAGTACACCATTAGACAAGAGAATTTAGCCACTCATAGTTGGAGAATAAGAGATACCATCTGGGTAAGTCAAATTCCCATCCATTGTAGCTCAATCTCAAGTTCTCGAATCAAATTAGGCACACAAATTGTTAACCAAGAGATTTGGATTGAAACCCTCTTCTCAATAGAGATGGAAAATTGTTTACAAAGCAAGGACTATTCCAAAACTCAGGTCTGAAGTATTGTATATACAAATTGGGCCTAAAATGGCCTTTTATATGTTCCCAACTCGTCACATAAATTTAGGACATGTTTGCCCTTTCGAGAGGTGTGCGGTGCGACGTGCGGTTCACACATCGCAATGTGCCCATCGCACACCTACTTCAACTTGACCAGTGACTTCAACTGAAATTGTGGGCTTTGTGCGAAGGTGGTGCATTTTTCACCACGGGATGTTCGCGTCGCACATCTATCGAACTCCTTTGTAGAATCTTCAGCAACTTTGGCAGCTTCATGCGGAGGAGGTGCAAACCGCACCTCGGCTTGTGCGTGTCGAACAACCACCACATCTCATGGCAGATTCTTCAGCTTTTCTCAACTCTTCACACTTATCTCCTTTTTGGCTCTTTTTGGGTCCATATCCTTGTTCTTCATCTTCTTTCAAAAGCACCTGCATAGACATCAATAAAGTCTATAAGAACCTCTAAATCAATTCAAAACATAGCAATAATTCATGGATATAGGCTCAATAAGTTGGTAGATTACTGACTTATCAAACCCCCAAACTTGAACTATTGCTTGTCGTCAAGCAAGATACTCAAAAAGCAAGGAATGAATTATGCTAAGGCTTAATCAAGGCAAAAAAGACTACTCTACACTAAAAATTTTAGCAAAATAAACAAACAAAAGACTCAAACAAAGGACTCAACTACTATGCTCATGTCAATTTGGACCACCACAAACTCAGAGCAATTGGTCATTTCAAAACCTTTTTCAAAAGGATATCATTTCTCATTTAAAATCAAGGGAATTTTCCATTCAAAACAAGACATTTAAGCTTTTGAAGTCATTGGTATGGACCATCAAGGTTTGCCTCGAGATTTGCCACACATTTCTCATTCATTCCCCTAAATTAAAATAGAGACTCTATGCTTCAATTCGAGTGCATGATGTCACTCACCACAAGAGAGAGTCCCACTCACAATCATTCAATTCTCAAAACACGGGATTATAAGAGAACCAAGAACACTCTCACTCTCTCAAGAAAGTTCAAGTGCATACGCATCAAACCATAGGCTTGCCCTTCGTGTAGACCAACACTAATGTAGAGTAGCCAATCTTGGAATCACCAAGGACTTGCGTGTTACGATGTTTGCTAGCGCTAAGGTGAGGATATCATTTAGTTCAAGTGACTATACCTCCCTAATGCTCTTTGTTGTCATTTCGAACACAACTCACATTTGTCCATTTAAACTTCACCTTATTCCTCCCACACACAACCCAATCTTTCTCCTTTTTAACTCATGATCATTCACACCTTATATCACCTTCACTTGGTAGCACCAATTTTTTCTTTTCAATTTGCTCATTGGATTGATATTTTAGAGCAATTTTCAATTTGAAATTAAGGTGCTACCTTGCACTTGAAGTTCACTTCCTTCCTTCTCCTCATTAAATCATATGCACCCCCAAACATAGGCATTTGCCTATATTGTATTTTGTTCCCCCCTCCCCCAAACTTAGGCTTTTAGCCTACTTTTCATTTTCAAGCTATTAGGGAGGATGGGTGCCAAAATAAAGGTTCCAAAAAGGTCAAGGTGTTGACAAGGTTCCAAAGAATGGTCACAAGCTCAAAGGGGTTCACTAGGATTTTATGTCACTAGGAAGTCATTTGGGTGAAGTGGCTTATCAAAAAGGGCCTAAGGTCACCCTCAAAGCTCGGTTACACCTTGAATTTTGCCTTGAATCACATTAGGGGCAAGTTCTAGATGACACTTATGCACAATAATCAAGGTACAGCCTCACCACACAAGGGATCATGCCAAAAGACATCATTCATTAGTCCCACAATCAATTGGGGCAAATGACTTTTGATAAGCTATTTCGAGTTCATTACACACTCGTTTGTGAGTCAATCAAGCCAAAGCGAGATTGTGTGAGTCATGACAAGAGAATGCTTTTCCTCAAAAATTCATTTCCCTTCTTCCTTTGATTTTCAAAAATAAATTGCCGTGAATTTTTTTTTGTGGGCCCATTTCGAGTCAAGCACTTACGAACTCAATTTTACACTAAAACTTGGCATTTTTCCTTAAGAAAGTTGCCTCTTAATCTATCATAGTGAAACACCAACCCGGTTTGACACACAAAAATAAAAGAAAAGAAAAAGAGAATAATCAAAACTTTTGCTCCTTGGGAAAGAACCGTAGTATTAAGAAAACCCTCAGAGTTTATTTCTACACTATTATTCACAAGACGATGCGAGCACCCCCCAATTAAAATTGAATATTGTCCCCAATGATATAAGCGATAAGAGATAGTAAAATCCCTGAACTGAGGTGCGAAATGCACTACAGGTGATGCAGTCGCACATCAATTGCACAATCGAAGCGGTCAAGTTTGATCCTCATTTTCTTCGTTGATGGTGCGACTAATGTCTGACACGCACTCAAGATCGTGTGGTCCACACTGAAAGTGCATGATGACAAGGATTTCTAGGGGAAGTTTTAAGTTTTGTGGGATGAAGTGTGAAATGAGTGTGCGACGCACATAAGTGCTCCTGCAATCACACACCAATCACACAGGATAATGCCTGATTTTCCAACTATTCTTTTAAGATCATGCAATCTGATGTGCGATACGCACTTGTTGAGGTGCGATCGCATGGAGCCTTGAATTATCTAATCATTGCTCCTCATCTTTTAGCTTCAATCCTAACTACAAGGCTAACAAAGACAATATACAAAATAAAACCAGAAAGTAAGAAATAAAAGATACAGAAGGAAAAAGAGCTTGGGTTGCCTCCCAAGATGCACTTGGTTTAACATCACAGCTTGACAATGGTACCTCCCAATAAAGGTTTGTCCAAGAAAATGTCCTCGACACATGCAACTTCACCCGGAATATCAAAATACATCTTCACTCTCTTCCCACTGACCTTGAAACACAAGCCATCCTCATTTTCCAATTCTATAGCTCCATTTGCAAAGACTTGAAGGACTTTGAAAGGACCTGACCATTTGGACCTTAGTTTTCCTGGAAAGAGCCGAAAGCTCGAGTTGAATATTAGTACCCAATCTCCTGGGTGAAACTCTCGCCTTAAAATTTGTTGATCATGGTAGTGCTTCATTCGGGCTTAGTAGATAGAGGAACTTTCGTATGCCCGCATTCGAAACTCATCTATTTCATTTATGTCTTCTACTCTAGTATGAGTGGCTCTTTCCCATTCTAGGTTCAGCTTCTTCAAGGCCCACATAGCTTTGTGTTCCAATTCGACCGGGAGATGACATGCTTTGCCAAAAATTAGTTGATAAGGGGATATTCCAATCGGGGTCTTATAAGTTGTCCTATATTCCCATAATGCATCATCCAACTTGCGTGACCAATCCATTTGGTGAACATTTACTGATTTTGAGAGGATGGACTTAATCTCTCGGTTGGACACCTCAACTTGCCCGCTCATTTGTGGATGGTAAGGAGTGGCCACTTTGTGTTTGACACCATATTTTTCAAGTAGTGCGATAAACAACTTGTTGCAAAAGTGCGATCCGCCATCGCTAATGATGGCATGAGGCGTGCCAAACCTTGAAAAGATGTGCTTCTTGAGGAAAGCAGTCACACTTCTCCCATTATTATTTGGTAAAGCCACCGCTTCGACCCACTTGGACAGGTAGTCCACAACAACTAGAATATAGGTGTTCCCATGTGAGCTCGTGAAAGGTCCCATGAAATAGATACCCCATGCATCAAATAATTCTACCTCAAGGATGGGTGCTAGTGGTAGTCGTCGAGATATGCCTCCTCCGCGTTGACACTTGTCACACTTCTTTACCAAATCATGAGCATCTTGGAACATCATGGGCTATTAGAACCCACTTTGTGATACTTTAGAGGTCGTACGCATACCCCCATGGTATCCTCCATCAGGGGATGAATGGCATGCTTTAAGAATGGGTAACATTTCAATTTTCGGAATACACCTCCTTATCATCCCATCGGCATAAATCCTGAACAAGTAGGGCTCATCCTAATAATATTCTTAACGTCGTGTAGGAATTTCTTTTTCTGATTAGAGTTCAATCCCTCTGGAAGTAGATCACTTGCCAAGTAATTGGTGAAATCAGCAAACCAAGGTGCAAGTCATGAGATGTAGCCAAAATTCCCTCATCTGGGAATGAGTCATTAATTTCAAGCTCTCCCACCAGCCTTCCTTCATCCTCCAAACGTGATAGGTGGTCAGCCACCTAATTCTTATACCCTCTTCGATCCTTCACTTCAAAATCAAACTATTGCAGAAGTAACACCCACCGGATTAATATTAGTTTGGCATCCTTTTTAGTCATCAAATACCTTATAGCAGCGTGATCAGTGTGCACCACCACTTTAGTGCCCAAGAGATATGCCCAAAATTTCTCAAAAGCAAACATAACAGCCAACAATTCTTGTTCCTAACCGTGTAATTTGTTTGTGTTATGTTTAAAGTTTGACTCGCATAATATATCGGGTGAAAAAATTTCTTTTTTCATTGACCAAGCATTGCCCCTAAAGCTATGCCACTGGAATCACACATGAGCTCAAAAGGCTTTGACCAATCTAGGGCAATGATAATCGTGGTGGAGGTAAGCTTCTCTTTTAAGGTGAGGAAAGCCGTCATACATTTATAATCAATGTCAAATTTTGCCTTCTTTTCTAAAAGCTTACACAGAGGGTGATCCACCTTTCATAAGTCCTTGATGAATCGCCGATAGAATCCAGCGTGCCCAAGAAAACTCTGGATGCCTTTCATAGTTTTTGGAGGAGGTAGCTTCGAGATAACTTTAATCCTTGCTTGATCAACCTCAATCCCTTTTTCGGAGATCTTTTGCCCCAAAACTATCCCTTATTTTACTATGAAGTGACCTTTTTCCCAATTTAACACCAAATTTGTTTCCGCACACGTTTTAAGGACTTCCTCTTGGTGCTCCTAACAATCATTTAACTCATCCCCCACCACCAAAAAGTCATCCATCAAGATCTCCATTGTATACTTCACCATATCTGAGAATATCGACATCATACACTTTTGGAAGGTGGCTGGAGCATTGCAAAGTCCAAAGGGAATTCTTTTGAATGCAAAGGTGTCATACATGCATGTGAAAGTGGTCTTTTCCGGGTCCTCTAGGGCAATTAAAATTTGGTTGTACCCAGAATAGCCATCTAGAAAGTAATAGAATCCACGGCCTGCCAACTGATCTAAGATTTGATCCATGAAAGGAAGAGGAAGTGGTCTTTTTCCATCTAACAATTCAGCTTTCTATAGTCCATGCACACTCTCTAACCAGTTACGGGTCTGAGGGCAATCATCTCATCTTTATCGTTTTGCACCACTGTAATTTCTCCCTTTTTTGGAACACATTACATAGGGCTAAGCCACGTGCTATCCGATATGGGAAATACTACCCCTGTATCAAACAACTTAATGATTTCTTTCTTCACCACTTCTTGCATAGGTGGGTTGAGTCTTTTTTGATGCTCAATCGAAGGGATACTTTCCTCCAGGAGGTTTATTTTATGGGTGCATATTCCCGGAGGTATACCTTTGATATCTGCAATGGTCCACACTATAGCGCTGATATACTTCTTCAACACGTTCAGCAAAGCTTTCACTTAGCTTGTGGGAAATAATTACCTGCAGGGTCTCATTGGCACCCAAGTATGCATATTTCAAATGGGAGGGAAATTGTTTGCGCTCCAAGTTAGGAGGTTCAATGATTGAGGGTTTAGATGGTGGAGTTTCCCTGTTCTTTAGGTCGATATCAAGATTCTTTAGGGGATGAGAGTAGGATCCCATGCCCACCAATGCACAATAAACTTTGTCGAATTCCTCCATACCCTCACCATCATGATTCAATAGTACGGCTTCTAAGACTTCATCAAAAAATCCCTCTCTCATGTACAAATTGACACTTTCTTTGATTGTTTCAATTTTGAAAGCCGCTTGAAGATCACTTGGTTTCGTCATAGATCTACTCGCGTCGAAAGTGGCTTCCTTATAATTCAATGCAAATTTTAATTCCCCCGAGTTCATTTTACTCAAAGTGTGCCCCATTTTTAGGATAGGATGCCCCAAGATGAAGGGTATCTCAAAGCTCCCCTTATAATTAAGTACCACGAAGTCCGCAGGATACACTGTTTGCCCACTTTGATCAAAATGTCACAACCGATTCCAACTGGATTCCTTGTTGATAGGACTGCCATGCCAAACTCAAAACATGTGCTAGTGGGCTGCCCCAATTCCATGAGTTTTAAATGGCTAACGACATCAAGTTGATGCTTGAGTTTTCATCACACACTAGTCTAGCAGACTTGTGGACTCCCTTCGAATTGCGAACCGTGTGCACACCTTGCATCACCATTTCAATGGTGAAACTTCCCGCAAGAATATCACTACTAAATGGAGATAGCTGAATTATGCCCACCTCTTCTAAATTCCAAGTAGTGTATAAATCTTTCACGAATGTGGTATACTCGGGCAT
Source organism: Jaltomata sinuosa (assembly GCA_003996215.1). Taxonomy (NCBI): domain Eukaryota; kingdom Viridiplantae; phylum Streptophyta; class Magnoliopsida; order Solanales; family Solanaceae; genus Jaltomata; species Jaltomata sinuosa. The sequence continues at coordinate 124,769 of QJPP01000542.1, forward strand.
TTTGTTAGAAGTGGAACTCGCTGGCACGTTTATGGTGATTCTCTTCCATGAAGACTCGAAATCATTCGTACTCTCATCCATTTTTTTCTTGCAAAAGTCGTTGAGGAAATAGAGGCGGACAAGTAGGGAATGGTTTAAGAGCTTTAGTCTCCTTGCTCTCACGTTGAACAACCTTGGGTACACTATATCCCCGAATTTGGTTTTTTTGAGGCTTGCTTATCATTGGCATTTCATCATCCTCTTGGTCTAGAGAGCTCTTAAAACCACTACTCCTCTCTCCATCCGTGGATTGCTTAGATTTGAATTGGGAATTAAGCCAACACATTCTCTCTTCAAGACGTTCAATGACCATGTAATGCGATTGAACGGTTTGGGCAAGACTTCCAAGGTTGTGGCTCAACTTCTCGATGACTCCGTAGGTTGCCCTTACATTTTCTAGCACATGTACAAGCATACTCTCCACTCTAGAGTCTTCATGTGGTTCATTTCGACCTTGATTCCCCTTATCGCACCTGTCCACAATGTGAGGGCTATCATGGAAACCCACCTCGTGGTCATTGGTGGAAACTTCATCACTACCTTCATTCAAACTCACACCATCTTCTATAATCTTCATACCCCCAATGGCACCCATGGTGTAAATTGTTTCTAGCCGCTCATTAGAGACACTCTTTACCATGAATTCAAGGAGAGTAAAGGTGATTAATAACTCTCTAGCTCTTCGAGATTCACCTTTTAACCAATCCTCTATCTCTTTAGCAGAGGTAGCACCCATTGCTCCCTCGGCCCCCAAAAATCCAACTTAAGGTCTAGAAATATATCAAGGTCAAGAGCGAGTGGGCTGAGTGAGAAGTACCGGCCTTTATGCTCGAATGATGTGTGCCTATAAGTCCACCACAAACAACAAACAAAAGTAACAAAAACAAGTACTCTCAATTTGACTTCAAAACAACAATCAAAAACTAGCTAACACTCATGTCCCCGGCAATGGCACCATTTTTGATGAACGCTCAAATCGTGCTCTCCAATTAGGAGGCCACGATGATCATGCAGCAAAACTAAATTTATAAACCCAATGAATATCGGGATCGTACCCAAGGGACTTGACTTAGGCAACTAGAGATTGTATGAGTTGATTTTAAAGCGAGAGTAATTGTTTAAACATAAACAAGTAAAAAGATGGGGGGAATTGAGAAAGTTGTCACTACTAACACAATTCAACAAAAAGCAATAAAACTAAAGATGGGTGTACCAAGTGATTTAGAAGGCTTGGGATGCATATCTGATGGGGCATTAGCTATAGGATGGGGTGATCATTAATTCACTTCTACTCTCACCTATTGACATGAATAGCGTTGGTCATTGGTGTGGAATGCAATCTTCCGATCAACATACACATTTTCGATGATTTCAGTTAGAACATCATCAGTGTAATAAACAATCAACCAACATTAGCTTGGGAAGGTCATGCTATTCCTAGATCAGACCCTTAAATGGGAGATTCCTGCGATTAGAGCTATTCCTAGCCTCCAATCTAGATGGATTCCCAAGCACCCACTAGCAATTTCACATCCACAACTATGAAATTCTCTCCTGAGCAATCACATAGCTATGTAATGTAAATTAGTATTTGCAATCACTAATTTTAGGAGTAAAACATGGTGAAATTACTAGACCTATGTCAAATAAGAAATTACAAAGGTGAATTAACAATACCCACACCCATTAGCTAAGTACGCATCATCAATATACCCCTAGACAAGAGAATTTAGCCACTCATAGTAGGAGAGGAAAAGATACCATCTGGGTAAGTCAAATTCCAGTCCATTATAGCTGAATCTCAAGTTCTAGAATCAAATTAGGCACACAAATTGTTAACCAAGAGATTTGGATTGATACCCTTTTCTCAATGGAGGTGGAAAATTATTTACAAAGCAAGAACTATTCCAAAACTCATGTTTGAAGTATTGTATATACAAATTGGGCCTAAAATGACCTTTTATATGTTCCCAAGTAGTCACATAAATTTAGGAAAAGTTTGCCCTTTTAGGAGGTGTGCAACATGCGGTTCACACGTGGCAATGTGTGGGTCGCACACCTACTTCAACTCAACCAGTGACTTCAACTGAAATTGTGGGCTTCGTGCGAAGGTGGTGCATTTCGCACCATGAGATGTGCACGTCGCATAGCGACCACACTCCTTTGTAGAATCTTCAGCAACTTTGGCAGCTTTATGCGGAGGTGTGAACCGCACATCGGCTTTTGCGTGTCGCTTAACCACTGCATCTCATGGCAGATTCTTCAGCTCTTCTCAACTCTTCAAACTTAGCTCCTTTTTGGCTCTTTTTGGGTACATATACTTGTTCTTCATCTTCTATCAAAAGTACCTGCATAGACATCAATAAAGTCAATAAGAACCTCTAATTCAATTCAAAACATAACAATAATTCATGTATATAGGCTCAATAAGTTGGTAGATTACCGACTTATCAAACACCCAAACTTGAACTATTGCTTGTCCTCAAGAAAGATACTCACAAAGCAAGAAATGAATTATGCTATGGCTCAATCAAGGCACAAAAGACTACTCTACACTAAAACTTTAAGAAAAATAAACAAACAAAAGACTCAAACAAAGGACTCAACTACTATGTTCATCTCAATTTGGACCACCACAAACTCAAGGCAATTGGTCATTTCAAAACCTTTTTCAAAAGGATATCATTTCTCATTTAAAATCAAGGGAATTTGCCATTAAAAACAAGACATTTAAGCTTCTCAATTAATTTGTGTGGGCCATTAATGTTTGCCTCGAGATTTGCCACACAACTTGTCTCATTCATTCCCCTCAATTTAAATAGAGACTCTATGCTTCAATTCGAGTGCATGATGTCACTCACCACAAGAGAGAATCCCACTCACAATCATTCAATTCTCAAAATACAGGATTATCAGAGAATGAAGATGACTCTCACTCTCTCAAGGAAGTTCTAGTGCATATGCGTCAAACCATAGGCTTGCCCTTCGTGTAGATCGCCACTAATGTAGGGTATCCAAGCTCGAAAACACCAAGGACTTGCGGGTTACGATGTTGTGTAGGGCTAAGGTGAGGATATCATTTGGTTCAAGTGACTACGCCTCCCTAATTCTCTTTGTTATCATTTTGAACACCGCTCACATTTTTCCATTTCAAATTCACCTTATTCCACCCTCGCACAACCCAAGATTTCTCCTTTTTAACTCATGATCATTCATACCTTATATCACCTTCACTTGGTAGCACCAATTTTTGCTTTTCAATTTATTCATTGGATTGATATTTTGGAGCAATTTTAAATTTGAAATTAAGGTGCTACCTTGAACTTGAAGTTCACTTCCTCTCTTCTCCTTATTTAATCATATTCACCCCAAAACTTAGGCATTTGCCTATGTTTTCTTCCCCCCCCCCCAATCTTAGGATTTTAGCCTACTTTTAATTTTCAATCTATTAGGGAGGATGGATGCCAAAATAAAGGTTCTAAAAAGGTCAAGGTGTTCACAAGGTGCCAAAGAATGGTCAGAAGATCAAAGGGGTTCACTAGGATTTGATGTCATTGGGAAGTCATTTTGGTGAAGTGGCTTATCAAAAAGGGCCTAAGGTCACCCTCCAAGCTCGGTTACACCTAGAATTTTTCCTTGAATCACATTCGGGGTGAGTTCTAGATGACACTTATGCACAAGAATCAAGGTGCAGCCTGACCACACAAGGCATCATGCCACAAGACTTCATTCATTAGTCCCACAATCAATTGGGGAAAATGACTTTTGACAAGCTATTCTGAGTTTATTACACACTCGTTTGTGAGTCAATCAAGCCAAAGCGAGTGTGTGCAAGTCATGACAAGAGAATGCTTTTCCTCAAAAATTCATTTCCCTTCTTCCTTTGATTTTCAAAAATAAAATGCCATGATTTTTTTTAGTGGGCCCATTTCGAGACAAGCACTTACGAACTCAATTTTACACTAAAACATGGCATTTTTCCTTAAGAAAGTTGCCTCTTAATCTATCATAGGAAAATACCAACCCGGTTCGACACACAAAATAAAAGAAAAGAAAAAGAGAATAATCAAAACTTTTGCTCCTTGGGAAAGAACCGTAGTATTAAAAAAATCCTCGGAGTTTATTGATACCCTATTATTAACAAAGTGATGTGAGCACCCCCAATTAAAATCAAACATTGTCCCCAATGATATAAGCGCTAAGAGATAGTAAACTCCATAAACTGAGGTGCGAAATGCACTACAGGTGATGCGGTTGCACTTCAATCGCACAATCAAGTGGGTCAAGTTCGATCCTCATTTTGTTCATTGCTGGTGCGACTAATGTGTGACATGCACTCAAGATCGTGTGGTCCGCACTGAAAACATATGATGGCGAGGATTTCTAGAGGAAATTGTTAGTGTTTTGGGACAAAGTGCAAAATGAATCTGAGACGCGCATAACTACTCCTGCGATCGCACATCAATTGCAAAGGATAATTCCTAATTTGTGAGCTATTCTCTTAAGCTCATGCGATTTGATGTGCGATGCGCACTTGCTGAGGTGCAATCGCATGGAGCCTCGCATTATCTGATTATTGCTCCTTATCTTTTAGCTTAAATCCCAACTACAAGGCTAACAAAGACAACATACAAAATAAAACCAAAAAATTAGAAAAAAAATACAAAATAAAAAAGAGCTTCGGTTGCCTCCCAAGAAACGCTTGTTTTAACGTTACAACTTGACGATGGTACCTCCCAATCAAGGTTCATCCAAGAAAATGTCCTCGACACATCCAACTTTACCCAGAAAGCCCAAATACTTCTTCATTCAGTGCCCATTGAACTTGAAATCCAAGCCATCCTCATTTTCCAATTCTATAGCTCAATTTGCGAAGACTTGAAGAACTTTTAAATGACACGACTATTTGGACCTTAGTTTTCTCGGAAAGAGCCAAAACCTCAAGTTGAACAATAGTACCCAATATCTCGGGTGAAACTCTCGCCTTAAGATTTGTTGATCATGGTAGTGCTTCATCCGGGCTTTGTAGGTTGAGGCACTTTCATATGCCTGCATCCGAAAATAATCCATTTAATTTATGTCTACCACTCTAGTACGAGCGGCTCTTTCCTATTCTAGGTTCATCTTCTTCAAGGCCCACATAGCTTTGTGTTCCAATTTGACTGGGAGATGACAAGCTTTGCCAAAAACTAGTTGATAGGGGGGGCATTCCAATCGGGGTCTTATAAGATATCCTATATACCAATAATGCATCATCCAACTTGCGTGACCAATCCATTTGGTGAACATTTACTCACTTTGAGAGGATGGACTTAATCTCCCAGTTTGACACCTCAACTTGCCCGCTCGTTTATGGATGGTAAGGAGTGGCCACTTTGTGTTTGACATCATATTTTTCAAGTAGAACGTTGAACAACTTGTTGCAAAAGTGCGATCCGCCATCACTAATGATGGCACGAGGCATGCCAAACTTTGTAAAGATATGCTTCTTGAGGAAAGCAGCCACACTTCTCCCCTCATTATTTGGTAAAGCCACCGCTTCGACCCACTTGAACACGTAGTCCATAACCACTAGAATATAGGTGTTCCCATGTGAGCTCGTGGAAGGTCCCATAAAATCGATACCCCATACATAAAACAATTCTACCTCCAGGATGTGTGTTAGTGGCAGCTCGTGTCGCCGAGATATGCCTCCTCCGCATTGACACTTGTCACACTTCTTTATCAAATCATGAGCATCTTGGAACATTGTGGGCTAACAGAACCCACTTTGTAATACTTTAGAGGCCGTACATATACCCTCATAGTGTCCTCCAATAGGGGATGAATGGAATGCTCTAAAAATGGGTAACATTTCAATTTTCGAAACACACCTTCTTATCATCCCATCCGCACAAATCCTGAACAAGTAGGGCTCATCCCAATAATATTTTAGAACATCGTGTAGGAATTTCTTTTTCTGATTAGAGTTAAATCCCTCTGGAAGTAGATCACTTGCCAAGTAATTGGCAAAACAGCAAACCAAGGTGTCAAGTCATGAGATGTAGAAAAAATTTGCTCATCCGGGAATGAGTCATTAATTACAAGCTCTCCCACCAGCCTTTCTTTTTCCTCTAAATGGGATAGGTGTTAAGCCACCTGATTCTCACACCCTCTTCGATCCTTCACTTCAAAATAAAACTCTTTCAGAAGTAACACACACTAGATTAATCTTGGTTTGGCATCCTTTATAGTCATCAAGTACCTTATAGCAGCGTGATCAGTGTGCACCACCACTTTAGTGCCCAATAGATATGCCCAAAATTTCTCAAAAGCAAACACAACAACCAACAATTCTTGTTCTGTAACCATGTAAATTTTTTGTGCTATGTTTAAAGTTTTGCTCGCATAATAGATCGGGTGAAAAATCTTATTTTTTTGTGGACCAAGCACTGCCCCTAAAGCTACACCACTAGCGTCATACATGAGCTCAAAAGGCTTTGACCAATCAGGGGCAATGATAATCAGGGTGGAGGTGAGCTTGTCTTTCAAGGTGAGGAAAGTCGTCATGCATTTATCATCAAAGTCAAATTTTGCCTCATTTTCTAAAAGCATACACAGAGGGTGAGCCACCTTTGAGAAGTCCTTGATGAATCGCCGAAAGAATTCAGCGTGCCCGAGAAAACTTTGGATGCCTTTCATAGTTTTTGGAGGAGGGTAGCTTCGAGATAACTTTAATCTTTGCTTGATCAACCTCAAGCCCTTTTTCAGAGATCTTGTGCCCCAAAACTATACCTTCTTTTACCATTAAGTGACATTTTTTTCCAATTTAACACCAAATTCGTTTCCTCACACCTTTTAAGGACCTCCTCTAGGTGCTCTAGACAATCATTAAACTCATCCCCCACCATTGAAAAGTCATCCATCAAGATCTCCATTGTATCATCCACCATATATGATAATATCGATATCATACACCTTTGGAAGGTGGCTGGAGCATTGCAAAGTCCAAAGGGCATTTTTTTGAATGCAAAGGTGCCATACGGGCATGTGAAAGTGGTCTTTTCCTGATCCTCTGGAGCATTTGAAATTTGGTTGTACCCGGAATAGCCATCTAGAAAGCAATAGAATCCACGGCCTGCCAACCGATCTAACATTTGATCCATGAAAGGAAAAGGGAAGTGGTATTTTTCCATCCAAGAATTCAACTTTCTATAGTCCATGCACACTCTCCAACTGGTTACAGGTTTGAGGGAAATCATCTCATCTTTCCCATTTGGCACCACTGTAATTTCTCCCTTTTTTGGAACACATTACACAGGACTAACCCACGTGCTATCCGATATGGGAAAGACTACCCCTGCATCAAACCATTTAATGATTTCTTTCTTCACCACCTCTTGCGTAGGTGGGTTGAGTCTTCGTTGATGCTCAATTGAAAGGGTACTTTCCTCTTGGAAGTTTATTTTATGGGTGCATATTCCCAGAGGTATACCTTTGATATCCGTAATGGTCCACCCTATAGAACCGATATACTTCTTCAATAGGTCAAGCAAAGCTTTCACTTGCTGGTCTCTTAGCTTGTTGGAAAGAATGACCGGAAGGGTCTCGTTGTCACCCAAGTATGCATACTTCAAATGGAAGGGAAGTGGTTTGAGCTCCAAGTTAGGAGGTTCAATGATGGAGGATTTAGATGGTGAAGTTTCCATGTTCTTTAGGTCGAGATCAAGCTTCTTTAGAGGATGAGAGTAGGATCCCATGCCCACCAATGCACAACAATCTTAATCGAATTACTCCGTACCCTCACCATCATGATTCAATAGTACGACTTCTAAGATTTCATCATCAAATCCCTCTCTCATGTACAAATCAACACTTTCTTTGATTCTTTTAATTGTGAAAGTCTCTTGAAGATCACTTGGTTGCCTTATAGATCTACTCACGTCGAAAGTGGCTTACTCATCATTCAATGCAAACTTTAATTCCCCTGAGTTCATTTTACTCAAGGTGTGCCTCGTTTTTAGGATAGGATGCCCCAAGATGATGGGTATCTAAAAGCTCCCCTTACAATCCAGTACCACAAAGTCCGCCGGATACACCATTCGCCCCACTTTGATCAAAATGTCACAACCGATTTCAACTGGATGCCTCATTGATCGGTCTGCCATGCCAAACTCCAAACATGTGCTAGTGGGATGCCTTAATTCCATACGTTTGAAAGTGCCTAACGACATCAAGTTAACGCTTGAGTTTTTATCACACTAGTCTAGCGGACTTGTGGACTCCCTTCGAATCGCAAACCGTGTGCACACCTAGCATCACCATTTCATTGGAGAAATTTCCTGCAAGAATCTCACTACTAAATGGAGATAGTTGAATTATCCCCACCTCTTCTAAATTGCAAGTAGTACATAACTCTTTCACGAATGTGGCATACTCGAGCATTTTGTTAGAAGTGGAACTCGCCGGCGCGTTTATGGTTATTCTTTTCCATGAAGACTCGAAATCATTTGGACTCTCATCCATGTTTTCTTGAAAAAGTCATTGAGGGAATGGAGGCGGACAAGTAGGGAATGGTTTAAGAGCTTTAGTCTCCTTTCTCTCACGTTGAACAACCTTGGGTACACTATATCCACAAATTTGTTTTTTTTGAGCCTTGCTTATCATTAGCATTTAATCATCCTCTTGGTCTTGAGAGTTCTTAGCACCACTACTCCGCTCTTCATCCTCGGATTGCCTAAATTTGAATTGGGCAATGAGCCAATGTATTCTCTCTTCAAGATGTTCACTGGACACGGAATGCGATTGAACAATTCGGTCAAGACTTCCAAGGTTGTGGCTCAACTCCTCGATGATTCCGTAGGTTTCCCCTACTTTTTCTAGCACCTATAAGAGCGTACTCTCCATTCTAGAGTCTTCATGTGGTTCATTCCGACCTTGATTCCCATGATCACACCTGTCCACAATGTGAGGGCTATCCTGGAAACCCACCTCGTGGTCAGCGGTGGACACTTCATCACTACCTTTATTCGAACTCACACCATCTTCTACAATCTTCATACCCCCAATGGCACCAATGGTGTTAATTGTTTCTAGTAGCTCGTTAGAGACACTCTTTACCATGAATTCAAGGAGAGTGGAAGTAATTTATAACTCTCTAGCTCTTCAAGCTTCATCTTTTAACCATTCCTCCATCTCTTTAGCAGAGGTAGCACCCATTGCTCCCTTGGCCCCCAAAAATCCAACTTAAGGTCTAGCAAAGTATCAAGGTTAAGAGCGAGTGGGATGAGTGAGAAGTACCGGCCTTTATGCTCGAAGGATGTCTTCCTATAGTCCACCATAAACAACAAACAAAAGTAAAAGAAAACAAGTACTCTCAATTTGACTACAAAACAACAATCAAAAACTAGCTAACACTAATGTCCCCGACAACGGTGCAATTATTGATGAACGCTCAAATTGTCCTATCCAATTAGGAGGCCACGGTGATCGTGCAGCAAAACCAAATTTATAAACCCAACAGATGTTGGGGTCGTACCCAAGGGTCTTGACTTAGGCAACTAGAGATTGTATGAGTTGATTTCAAAGCGAGAGTAATTGTTTAAACAAAAACAAGTAAAAAGATGTGGGGAATGGGGAAAGTTTGTTACTACTAACACAATTCAACAAAAAGCAATAACACTAAAGATGGGTGTACCAAGTGATTTAGAATACTAGGGATGCATATTTGATGGGGCATTATCTATAGGTTGGGGTAATCATTAATTCACTTCTACTCTCACCTATTGACATGAATAGCGTTGGTCATAGGTGTGGAATGCTATCTTCCAATCAACATCCACATTTCTGATGATTTCCGTTAGAACATCATCGATGTAATAAATAATCAACCAACATTAGCTTGGAGAGGTCATCCTATTCCTAGCTCAGACCCTTAAATGGGAGATTCCTGCAATTAGAGCTAATCCTAGACTCCAATCTAGATGGATTCCCAAGTACCCACTAGCAATTTCACATCCACAACTATGAAATTCTCTCCCGAGCAATCACGTAACTAAGTAATGTAAATTAATGTTTGCAACTACTAATTTTAGGATTAAAACTTTGTGAAATTAGTAGACCCATGTCAAATAAGCAATTATAAAGGTGAATTAACAACACCCACACCCATTAACTAAGCACCCATCATCAATACACCCCTAGACAAGAGAATTTAGCCACTCATAGTAGGAGAAGAAGAGATACCATCTGGGTAAGTCAAATTCCTATCCATTATAGCTGAATCTCAAGTTCTAGAATCAAATTAGGCACACAAATTGTTAACCAAGAGATTTGGATTGAAACCCTCTTCTCAATGTAGGTGGAAAATTATTTACAAAGCAAGAACTATTCCAAAACTCAGGTCTGAAGTATTGTATATACAAATTGGGCCTAAAATGGCCTTTTATATGTTCCCAAGTTATCACATAAATTTAGGACAAGTTTGCCATTTTGAGAGGTGTGTGGTGCAACGTGCAGTTTGTATATCGCAATGTGCGTATCACAACCTACTTCAACTCGACAAGTAAGTTCAGCTGAAATTGTGGGCTTCGTGCGAAGGTGGTGTGTTTCGCACCATGGGATGTGTGCATCGCATAGCGACCACACTCCTTTGTAGAATCTTCAGGAACTTTGGCAGCTTCATGTGGAGGAGGTGGAAATTGTACCTCGGCTTGTGTGTGTCGCACAACCACCAAATCTCATGGAAGATTCTTCAGCTTTTGTCAACTCCACACATATAGCTCCTTTTTGGATCTTTTTGGGTCCATATCCTTGTTCTTCATCTTCTATCAAAAGTACTTCATAGACATCAATAAAGGCCATAAGAACCTCTAAATCAATTCAAAACATAGCAATTCATGGATATAGTCTCAATAAGTTGGTAGATTACCGACTTATCAAGGAGGTACATACAGAGTTACTATTCCACCCAGATATCATCATGCATCATCTCATTCATTGTTTGAGGCTCCACCCTTGTTTGGCATTTTCTTAGTGTATGCTCTAATTTTATGGGCGTCCAGAGGGTTTTGTTTTCACTTGTTTGTGTTCCTCGGTTGTATGGGAGGTCGGGGAACTGTAGGTAGACTCTTTGTTACCCTCTCGTGATATTATTCCCATGTCATAGTTGTATATGAGGCTGGATACCGAGAGATTGTTAGTTTCTTGACTTGAGATTTATATGATTAGTTTGGTTATTAAATCTTGTTTCTGAGCATGACTATTTTTATTCTTCTTCTCCCCTCCTTTGTACTTGAGGTTACCTATATGCTGCCCACTTCTAAACTTCTTATATATACTGTTATTGAGAGGACCCTAGGTGAGTCATTTCTTACTTTCACCTATGCCTGTTGTGTATATATATTCTACTTGCTAGCCTTTTATGTTGTATTCTATTATCTTCCCTCTGGGATAGTTTTTGTGTACTTCTTCATTGATTCTGTGATTATATGCTACTACTCTGCCTGTTACTATTCTTTTATCTTATATGTGCTCAGTCGACTTATGATACCTACTGGATAGGTTTTGCTTCGCATGTGGTGCTCATACTACACTCTACATATGCTGGTGCAGATCCTAGTGTGGGCCATCGTCATTATCTCGTGGACGCTTGTGCGTGGAGATTATGGACTGTCCCAAACTGAGGGTGAGCTCTTGGCGCTCGGGGCTTAACTTTAGTTTATCTTTTGTATTAGGTACTCACTTACTACTCGGAGACAGTGTATATATTATATTGGATCCCGTTTGTAATACTTATATGTAGTTTTGGCTCTTATATATTATGATACAAGCTCTTGGGTTGGTTTAGCTTCTTTTATCATCATGTTGCTTATTTCTGCACCGTGTTCTCTTGCTTTCGCTATTTAAATTGTTCTTCCATTTATTTGTTAGCTAGTAGCCTATTACTAATTGTTCTGGACTATGGGAATTGGTTCGCCTACTGGGAGGGTTGTAGGTGCCATCATGACTGAAAAATCGAGTTGTGACACTAAACCACACAACACCAGATTTTCAACCAAAACCATACTACCCTGAGGTCTGCCACTCTTATACTAGGGAAACATCTAGTAGGGTACTTACACCTTAACAATTTTATAGCTTACAGTACTACAAAATACTAGGCTATGTTTGCCCTTTGAGACATCTATGTTATGACTCTTTTCCATACCTTAAAAATTAGCGTACTAGGATAAATCATCTCAAGAAAAAACACCAACAAACACACAACTATGGGTTTCATTAACACATAATTTCTCCACTAAAACTTACATTAGTCTATTCGGGTTGAGATCTCATCAACTTAGTTACATATACTCACTAAACAAATACATCCTATATTATGCTAATACCAATCAAACCCATAATCTTAAGAACATGTAAGTCACTAATACACATATCAAGTCATACTGAACCATGCTACTATAAGCAGTCACACAACCTATAAGCCATTACTAGGTTCAAGAAATTATTTAATTAGCTGATCATTCAATCGTTTAGCTCTATTCAACTTACAATTATAGTTGAGTCCTGCACCTTTATACATCTTACTTCTTAATACCTAGCTAAACTTGAGTTTAGGTCCTTAAATTATAACACCGAATCTTTTTATCATGATCGATTCTCCTAACTACCTTTCAACAAGATTATCTCACATTCAAAACACGAACAATATCACTTCACCGTTTTAAAGGTATTAAAGACGAGTTTCATAGATTACGAGCAGCATATAATTCCTCTATTGTTACCCACTTTATCTAGACACTCAGTCATTTTCAATAGTTACATTACATAGTAAATAATCAATGTCCACCAACACACGAAATCACAATAGCCACTCACCGACCTTTCCTTACTCCAAATATACCCAGTATATATATATATATATTTGGTCCACAAAAACTAGGCCCAGTAAATGACCAATTTGTAGCTGCAACACTTCTACTCATTCATTTTGACCACAAGAAATAATTTTTCACAGAAATAGCACACCTTTCAAGAAAACACAGAAATAAGTTATTATAGCCATGAATTTTATTAACCAATCATGTTATTATGCCAGGTTGTAGTTACATCTTGGGTGACTATCTAACATAATTCAATTCTATGCTTTTTCCACATAAAAGATGCATAAAAATTTACCAAGCTTGTTCAGTCGAATATATAAACAATAATCTCATGATAACTCAGTTATTATCCAACCATAACAACAAAATAATCGATCAACAAATTAACAGTTTTGTCAACCATATAGAGTTTACAATGTGAACTCATAAATCATACCCGGTATCACCTTAGCCTCCACTCTAAAACCACAACCATAACATCACAATGAAAAGTAATTCAATAAGGTTAATAAGTGCAACAACCCCAACCAATAATGACATAGACAACCATGTAAGAAATAATATTATAAACAACCTCACAAACAACAGTTAAGGTATATGTGAAACTTATTTATCTTATTATTTCATAATCGTAACACATATGGAATTTTGAATTGACAATTCAAGCAATACTTACTATGGTCACTTCATAGAAATCAATACTCACACTTTACCATAACTCTCATAGTTAGATACCAATTTTAATTTGCTAGATACCAATTGGGTTCATCAAGATACCAATTAGAAATGACTAGATAACAATTGAATCTATCTAAATATAGACTATCCGCGTCAAGATATCAATTGGAATTGGGTATATACTAATTAGACTCAACTAAGTGAGACAACAGACTGGATAACATGATGAGAAAAAAGAAAATGAAAGGACTCATAAATGCCTTATTGCTTCCAGAAGATTTGATATGGATATCAATACAACAATCCGCATGACTCTACTTAACATTGCTTTTGTACATGTGAGACCGGTAACCTGGGATCTAATACAAACAATCACGACCCTAAAATAAGATGGAACCGTGCTAGCATCTATTCTAATCTATCTAGATTAGAGAACCCTAAATCACCCAACCATAAACAAGTGGAAGTCTTTTAAAAACAAGTTTATTAAACCAATGAATTCTTACAGTACTTTTTTTAATAACAAAAGGGAAATAACATCTTTCCTAGGACCAAGTCTAGACATGTACAAGAGCTTCTAATACAATAAAGGACAAAATAAATGACATAGCTCCCACTTTAGGAATATAATAAGCAAAACCTATTTATGAATACTCGCTGCTTTCCATAAGAACTTCAACTGTTCCTGCAACATATCTACACCCCAAAGTATGTAGCAAGAGTAGAATCAGTACAAACACACGTACTTGTAGGTATCATTAGCGGACAAGGATTAGATCATAACACACCATATAAAATCAACAAGATAAACGAGATAGCTAACAATTATCTTCACACTAATTTCACAACATGGGATCTAAAACTACAACTAACTATAACAACACAATTCAAGCCTACTCCACTATAATCCATAGGACCGATACTCCTATGTTTTCTATTAGCTTTAGAAATTATCTCTAACCCCTTTAACATAGTCACAAGGAGTCCCACATTACACATATTATCTTCTTAATTCACCCATAATAGTAGTTATTCGTTGATATAAAATTCATTATCATTATGGTCGTTCTACACCCATATCCTAAGACCACCCAATAATATGGATTTATATACAACATCTAGGTCATATGGTTATCCATTTAATACATAAATAATCAATTATATATTTAATATATAAAATAAGCATATCAGTCATTAATTAGATATTCAAGTCATCAAATAAGCATAAACAAGGCTCATATCGCTACTCTTATTTCAACCATTTCAACTTTCCTATTGAGGACATCAATAATTTTATTATCACATTATCACATCAAGGATTGGCCCACACAAGAAACCATAACACCTTATCATAACTTAAGAGTAAACATGTTCACTAATCATATCATATAGAATATGTATCCATCTATATCTAATCTTACACCATAATACCATCTCACCATGATTGACCATGAACAATGCAACAATAGATGCAACAGTGTACATAGATGTTAAGGGTCTTATTTTTTTCCACTAGCCATGACCTGCAGGGGAACCTAGGTGTCCATGTACCATATTGATAACACCAAAAATAACTTTTTAATTAAGGAGGTGGCTACGGTCATTGCAAAAAAATTACCCAACAAGAGTTAGGGTCAAATCCACAAGGATTTAGAATAGAGATTTATCAATATTCGTAAATTAATTTTCACAAGCATGCATGTTGTCTAAACAATAAAAGTAAATGGGGAGAGACTTTAAAAAGTGATTGGTTTAGTATGTAAGACAATGATTTAACAAGCTTGTAAACTACTAAAGTTGGAGAAACTCAATTGTGCTTCAGATGGGGTCATACATTGGAATTGGGATCAATTATTCTACTCATGCATAATTAAATTATAGGTAGCCTTGGTTAAAGTTATGCTTCATTGTTTTTCAACCTATCTAACACATATATATCATGGGTTCTTTAAAACCCCAAGGTTTAATAACAATCCAACCAATTGGCTTAAGTGGATTGGGTTATTTCTAGCCTCACCCTTAGTGAGAAATTCTTAAGTTAAGCTATGTCTAGCCTCAACTCTTGATAGAATTCTCAAATTCTTACTATTAAATCCTCACCCTATTATAGAACTTCTTTATCAAGCAAAAACATAATTAGGAAGCTAAATTAATTTTTGCAACCATCAATTATTGATTAAAACTTGAAGGATTCAATAGACCCACACATAATAATCAATTATAAACATAAATAATTAATACCTAATCTAAATTTCAAACACACATCATGCGCACACCCCTAGAAGAGAATCTAACTAATCATAGTTAAGGGAATAGAAAATATACCAAGTGAGCAATCCTCAATTCGATTGATATTTATAAACTATCTTTAATTCAAAGCTTAGAGTTGTTAGCAATGGTGTTTTCTCACAAATTTAAAGGAAGAAAAATCTGAAGAGTGTACTCTATAAACAATATCCCAATTGGGGAAAAACAGAATGTAAATTCCTCGCACAGATCCCAAAATGGGTCTTAGAAGCTTCCCAATTATGCAATAACTTTTTTGGACCATTTTTCCCTTTGAGTCACCTGCGACTCCACCTTCCCTGGCACCTGTGACCTCCATTGATGACTTGCGGCATGCAAGTGCCTACTTTTGTAGGCAGCATTCCATGCTCTACTTGCATTGGCACCTGCGAAATAAAGGTGCCATCCTGTGACACACATCTTCCTATGCATATCCTTGGCATTTTTCTTCTCTCTAAATCATCTCTTAACTTTGCTTCCTTTGAAAGTCCATTTGGGTTCAAATCCTCTTTTATCTTCAATACTCAATAATGCATGCATATAAGAGAATAGATGCATAAAATTCTTCTAAATAGAATCATATCCAGGCAATAACTCATAATTAAGAGCTTAATGAATTGGTAGATTACCAACTTATCATATATCAGCATGGTATCCACTCTATAATGAGTAAAACAATATCACCTTTGTACAGGCTCATTGTACCAGCTCTGTGATAACAATAGTTCAACTATGGTTCTAAGTCTATCTCTTAAGATACCTTACAGTGAACTAAGTACACGTACACATAGTCATTCCAAGTCCTTTATTTAGTTTATGTATACACAGCTTATTTATTCAAGCACAACATGAAAATAATCATCATTCAAACATGTCCAAAAACTAGTAGCAGGCCAAGAGTTCAACTTCATACAAGTACTAAACAAGTCTCAATTACAATTAATATATTAAGCATACAAGACCTTATCAAACAATATTCATCGAATCCAAGTATGTCTCACAACTACATAATCAAGTATCCATTTAGGAGTGCACTTTCCACCAAAATCAAGTTCACACTCTAATTATATAATTATATGCGTACTTTCTTATGCCTATAAATCATCCCTGGTTATAGCACCATTAACTAATTAAACATTCCACATCTAATTCTCTATTGCGATTAGACCACCTACCAATATCCACATAAGATAGTAACCTTGGTTTATTCATCCTACAATGGTTATACTTTATTATATAGCATAGTCTTTATTGAACCTTTATGATAGAACATCACTTATCTTTTTATGATGATTCTTATTTAACATACTATTCTACTCCACATTCAAGAATTCACAACAACTAGTTTAGTAAATTAAGAACCTTTGCAAATTGTATAAGGTCTAACACAATCACATAAGTTACTAATTAGTAACACAACAATGAATAATACATGTTTAGACATTAATTTTATGACAATTCAACATCATCTATCATATTTAGTTATGGATTCCACTACCACAATGAATATTTTATCTATGTCCATAAATCACATGGCTTAAATACAAATTCATATTCACATCAAGTTACACATAATGTAAACATATCAAAATGCAAAGAGCACAAGCTTATCAATTCATTCTAACTAATTTCCATCCACACTCTGTGTCCGAAGGCCAAATCATGTATTCTCCCATTAATTCTACACAATGTATACATTTATCTAATCCAAGTCTACTACTCATAAGCTATACCATACCTCAATCGAAGATCTTGGGATAAGCAAGCCATACCACAGATTCTCCTTCTCTTCCTTCATGCCTCAGAACATACAATCATCAAATAAATAAGCAATTAGAAGGGTAATTAAACATTTACTCTTCAAAGAAATACTTTGGGAATTCAAACCCACTAGTTCTACCCTATTAATGGTCTATATAATTAACCAAGGGTCTATTAACTATTAATTAGTTCTATCAAACTTGTCATATCTCTATTAATGGAGTTTTAATGGTATAGACTCCATTTTTATACATCTCAACGTTCCCAACCACCAAAATCCATCTTTTAGAATAATGAATTCATGCTAGGAAAGGTTAACTTACAATCTAGAAATAATTTTAGGTGATAATACACATATTCATAGGTTTTCCCTATAATTTCATGAATCTAGGGTTCTAACCCATAATTCAACCATTAAATATCATTCTAATGATTCTAAGGTGTTAAAGGATTAGTAGGTAAAGAAGTTGATGGAAGAACTTACCTCAAAGGAGAGTTTTCACCCTTGCCCTTGGAGAATCGCTTTTCTAAGGTTTTAGAACAAAGATTTGGAGTTATGGGACATAAAACACTCAAAAACTCATATAACAGGTGTTGTTCCCCTCTCCTTCATCGCTACGAATGACCTTTCATCATGGCAATACGTGTCTTCATCGTGATGAGACCCATTTGCAGCTCAAACACCCTTCAGTAAAATGATCATTACTTTCTACTCGGGATACAAAATAACAAGCGATTAGTGGCATTGGAAAGAAGACTCAATGATCTTTAATTTGATGGGTACTAGGCCATGTAACTATTCATGTTATAGGAAAGTTAATCATTTGAAGTTGACCCTAGTAAAAACTTTTATCAAAACTCAATCGATACTAACGTTTTCAACTTAACTTTGTGCCAGAGATTTTGTTAGACATTAGTTCATGTCTAATGCACTCTCACACTAAATAATTGACCTTAACACCTATGGGGATTAAGATCTAAAGCCTTAATGCATATATTTTTAGTAGTAATTAAATGGGTCATTACAAGTGGTGTACCCAACACTTCCTAAATGATATGCAAAATGATGATCAAGTTTGAAGAATTTAGATGCTAGATTTGCAGGCTTTGGTTTTGTGGGCTGATTTAGTCCAGCCTCTTTTAGTCTCTCAAAGAGTTGAGCTCGGGTTTTAGCTAATGGAGTAAAGACTCAGGGGTGTTTTTCTCAAAATTTGACGGGGAAGATTATAATTGTTTTGGCGATTAGGGGATGGTGTTTGGTAGTTGAGCTGGAAATAAAAACAGGATGAGGATTTTGTGAAGCTATTGGGTAACTCACGTTTGAATCAAATATCTCATATTTCCATTATTTCCAAATCATTTTCCATGCTATGCAGTATGAGGCGTGATGCCAAATTTAGAGAATGCCGAATCAACCAGGGTAAAACACCCTCCAAACAAGATTACTGACCTGGAACTCCATATGATCAAGACTATAGCCTTAGGGCAACAAATATAAAAATACAGAAATAAACGGATGGAGAAAGAAATAAAGCAATAAAACAAGTAAAAGCACCTACTCTGCCTCTAAAACTTCCCTAAATCATTCTAAGGATTCTAGGCTAGCCAAAGTAAATCTACAAGCTCCTAAGCTAAGGCTAAACAGGTTAGAATAATTCTATAGTCCCAAAAATAGCCAAAATAAGCAGAAAACATGATTTAAGACTATTTTTAACGTAAAACCTAGCCTAACGTTCATGCAACTCATAAAATATAATATCTAACTAAGCTAGGTCCAAGATAAATAAACAGTAGCCTACCTCAGGGCAGAACTGCAAGCACGAACCATAACTTGTGTTCCTTCCTCTTTTGAATAGCCACGAAAATCTGCCACTCTATTAAGAACATAATCCAGGTGTCAAGATGAGAAGAATGACACCCATATTGCTATATAGAATTTTGGACCAGAAATCAGGTCAGAAAATGACCCTCGAGACCTGTGCAACAAAAGTGAAAACAAATTTCACAATTATATTTGCAGCAGGTTTATAAACCCATGCTCATAATTTGGGCTCAAACATGACTCGTTTTGGGGACCAAAAAAGCCCGGAGTCAACTTTAAATGAAGTGTTGCATGCAAATAGGAGAAATTTATGAAAAGAAATGCAAAGATAAAGGTATAACGAGCACTAAAACAATGAGGGGATGAGAAATAGCTCAAGAACACGCTGCAGGGGTGGCACCACAGGCGCGGTAAAAGGAGCACAGGGGCGGCCATATAAGTCGGTAATCTACCAACTTATTGAGCCTAAATCCATGAATTATTGCTATGTTTTGAATAGATTTAAAGGTTCTTATGACCTTTATTGATATCTATGCAGGTACTTTTTATTAGTGATGAAAAACAAGGAAATGGACCCAAAAAGAGCTCAAAAGGAGTGAAGTGTGGAAGCACTAGAAAAGATGGAGATTCTGGCCTAAGATGCGGTGCCCGTGCGACAAGCACAAGGTGTGGTGCGGAACTCACCTCTACCGCATGGATATGCAAAATTCACTGAAAAATCTACTAAGGGGTGAGGTTGTTGTGCGATACGCACAACCCAATGTGCGAACCACACCTCTTTCGTACAAAGCCTCTAAAATGAGCTGAAGTCACTGGTCCAACTGAAGACAGTGTGAGATGCGCACATCATGACATGTGAATCGCACATCGTATCGCACATCAATCGAAGGGAAATTTTGTCTTAAATTTTTAGTGACGATTTGGGAAACTATAAAAGGCAAATTTAGGCACATTTGTAAATAACATTCTTCAGTACTGAATATTCTGAAGAGATTTTTATTTTGAGAATAAATTTTCCTCTCCAAGAAGAAGAGGGTTTCAATCTATTTTGTCTTCCAAATCTTGGTTAACCATTTGTGGACTCAAATTGAGCTTAAAACTTGAAATTCAGCTTGAATGAAGAGGATTTTGACTTACGCATTTGGTATATCTATCTCCTTTGCTATGAGTGGCTGATTTCATTTGTCTAGGGATGTGTTGATAATGGGTGCTTGACAAATGGGTGTTGGTGTTATTTATTCTTGCTTATAATTGCTTATTTGACATTGGTCTAGTAATTTCACCAAGTTTTAATCCTAAAATTGGTGGTTGCAAAAATTAATTTTCATTACTTGACTATGTTGTTGCTTAAAAGAGAATTTCATGGTTTTGGATGTGAGATTACTAGTGGGAACTTGGGACTCCATTCAGTTTTGAGGCTAGAAATAGCTCATATCGATGGAATCACCTACTTAAGGGTCTAAGCTAGAGATAATGTGACCTCCCTAAGCTAGACATTGGTTGCTTGTTGATTTAACCAATAGTGCTCTAACTGGGATTATCGGATATGTGGTTATTGATCGAGGGATAAACAACCATACCCATGACTAATGCTACTTGTGTCAATAAGCAAAAATAAGTGTGAATTGATAAACACCGTATCCCACATTAAAGCCCCATTGGATACACATCTCTAGTCTCCCACTCAATTTTGTACACCCATTTTACTTACTTTCTTTAAATTCAAATTGTGATTGTAGTGATAGAATCCCAATTCCCCCAACATTTTACTTTTGTGTTTTGAACATTTACTCTCTTTGTGAACTCATTTTGATACAATCTCCATATAGCTAGCATCAAGTCTCTATGGGTATAACCCCAACACCTGTTATGTTCTTATAAATGTGTTTTGCTTGAAGATTGCCATGATTCCATATTTGGGGAGTATGATTTGAGCGTTTATTAAAAATGACAACGTTGCCAGGGACTTGATTTGATAGTTATTTTTGATTGTTGAATTGAAATCACTTAGAGAGTGCTTGTTTCATTTACTTTTGTTTGTTATTTGTGTTGTGATTGAGCAGGCTAGCCTATGGAAAAGGTCGGCGACAACGAGAGCATTAACGGCTTTACGGAGGCCGACGAGGCTGAGCCTATGATGCAAGGGGGTGTGGGTGAAATTCGCCTACCCTCTATGGTGGGAAATGCTATCTTCCACGTGACAAGCACCATGGTCCACTTAATCAAAATGAAAGGCCTATTTAGTGGAGCAGCACATGAAGATTACAATCGGCACATCTGGAATTTTATGGAAATTTGCCAATCGTTCATGTTTCATCATATCTACCTAGAGTCCATCCGATTATGCCTATTCCCTTTTTCCTTGATGGGGGAAGCCATGGCGTGGTTGGAAGAGTTGCCAGATGATTTTATCACATCTTGGGCCGAGTTGGTTGAGGCATTTACATCAAGATTCTTTCCTTCATCTCGAATGATGAATCTAAGAGACGAGATTACCAACTTTAGGCAACTCCTGGATGAGCCTCTACATGAGGTTTGGTTAAGATTCAAAAATAAGCTTCTCTTTTGTCAGAACCATGAGTTATCGAACAACGTATTACTATAAAGCTTCTATCGGTCAGTGAAATCTCTAAATAAGTCGGTGGCTGACAACTTTAGAGGTGGCACCTTCATAGACTTAGAATTTCCCATTGCCTCGACTTTGCTAGAGCAAATGACCAAAACCAACCAAGCTTGGCATACGAGAGATGTGTATGTGACAACTTTAGAAGCACCCTCATCCATCTTGACCAATGAAATGAGAAAAAGAGATGAGGAGCGGGATGAGTCAATGGCCGAGATGATGATGCAAATTGACTTAATGGCTAAGTATGTGATGGAAGTAGGTGGTGCAAAAGTGGTGAATGCATTGAGCACACCAAAAATCAGAGCAGGTGATGATGAACTGATGACAGTTGTCGATCGTAAGTTGTGCTTTGTGTTAGTGGGTTTTCATCTCGGGTATTATTGCCCAAGGGAAGAGAACCAAGGTTAGATATGAGGTAAAGAAAGGGACGGAAATTGGAGAGATAGAGACAAAGATGGTGATTGCTTTAATCACTGGAACTCAAATACCTATATGCCTCCAAACAAGGTGGACTCTCTTTACCAACTGGGCACAAGCAACCCTGCTCATTCCAAGGTAGAGGACATGTTGTCCTTGGTTCTCAAGAAGGTGGATATGACAAATATGGGAGTGAGTGAGTCAAAGAGTGATGTTTCAATACTTCACCAGAATGTGAGCTTTCACTCAGCCTCGATCAAACATCTTGAAGACCAAATGAACCACCTCTCAAGCCAAATGAACCCAACGATGTAGGGGAAGCTGCCAAGTGATACCATTACCAATCCAAAGAATGAGTGATTTGAGGTAGCATCATCGAGCCACGACATTAAATCAAGCGTTGCTTGGGAGGCAACCCAAGTTTCTTTATTTTGTTTTTGGTTATCTTTTGTTATTTTTAGTGAGTTTGTAGGGAATGCATGGAGTAGAAACATGGACAAGTGAAAGCAGGGTTATGCGGACCGCACATGCAATTTTGTGTGTCGCACAGTTCACCGCATGCCAAAATAGAGTGCCTGAAGGAAATTGAACAATTTGAGGGGATGCGTGATAGGCCGTGCGGACCGTACGAGCCCAAGTGCACATCGCACCTTCGTCGCATGGCAAACCAGAAGCTTGGGAAAACCCAGGGGGGAAAAGGGCGATGTGCAAAATGCCATGTGGTCTGCACCAAGGCTGGTGCGAGTCGCATGTCATGGCACACAAGAGGTAAATATGAATTTTAATTGACCTAACCCATTGACCGACCCAACCCGGAGATGACCCGGCTAAACTTTTCTTCTTCTTTTCTTTTTAAAACCGCCTCCCTTCTTCATATTCCACAATCTTTTCTGCAAACTTCACAATTTCTCTCTCAAAATTCTCTCTAAATCCCTCAAACTTCCAAAAAATGTTCTCCTCCTCTCACCCAACCATCTCTAGGGGTTAATTGTTGCTAAAATTTATTGGTGCCCATTGTGTCAAAGTAAGGGCTTGATGTTCCCGATGATAGATGGAGTAACGTCCATCTTAAGGAAAGTCGGTAAGTTCTTTGCTTGCTTGTTGTTGTTCTCAATGGAAATCCGGGGAAGTCTAAGTACCTGTATGTTTGTGGTCATGATATACCTTACCCCCCGTTGTTTAATGTTGATTGGTTTGTTTCATGGTGTCGAGTGTCTAAGTACATCTTGCTCTACGAATCACATGTGTAATTCACAAGAACACAAGGAACTAAAAGTTCCAATTGTGCCTTTGTGTGTTTCGCATGCAATGCATAGATCTTGATGGCGGGTCACACAAGGTATCGCACCATGTTAAAAAGAGAAAGCCAGAACTGCTTCGAAAGGGAGACGCATGATGCGACTTGCAATTTGGATGGTGCATTTCGCACATGTTTTGCACCTCAATGAAAAATCCCTGTAGGACTCTATTAGCTTGTGCGATAGCACATGCGACGCACACTCCTTCTGGTGTATTTTGCACGTGGTCCGCACAAGCCATTAGTCACCTACTTCATTTTTCGAGACTGTTGCATTCTATCCTTTGTAGTTGCTAACTTCTTTTTAGTTTTTTGTTTTTGTTTTTGGCTCACAATATCTGTATGTAGAACATGTCTTCTAGCAGGGGTAATGTTAAAAGGAGTTCACGAAGGCCAACAGGTCCCTCCTCTTTCAATCCAGCCCCAAAAGGGAAGAAGAAAGCCTCATCTTCCAGAACTCAAATCTCTAAGGAGGAGAGAGTTCGGTTCAAAATAGAGAGGATTAGGGTAATTTATGATTGTGATATGGGAAGGACCTTCTACACAGAGCAAAGCTTTAAACTGGATGCAGTGGGGGATAACCTACCTAACATCCTAACTTAATTTGCCAAACCTCAGTGGAAGACATTCCAAGAGGTGCCTGGGAACTACTACAAGGAGTTAGTACGGGAGTTCTGTGCCTCATATACGGCCACACAAGATGCTAAGGGCTACAAAGGGGGTTGTGAGACATTCCCCGCATTGGAGTCAGTCATTGTTCGAGGGAAGGAAATCAAGATCTCTCCGGATGCTATTAATGCTATCTATTAGAGCACTCCCATTGAAACTTATGGCTAAGCTACTTCTCAAGCACAAATATCTCGAATGAGCTGCTCATATCATCGCTCCTGATAAACCTCTATGGGACACTATAGGGAGTGACATACCTTACCCGTCTTTGTACTTTGAGGCTCGCCTTTGGTATGATTTTGTAAGCTACCACTTCATGACTTCTCAGAATTACCAAAAGGTCACACATGATGGGGCCATTCTTGTAGCTGCATTCATGGTAGGGGACCATATCAACTTTGGTGAAATCATCGCCTTAGTGATCAAAAGAAAGGCTCGTAGAGGTGGAGATGCATTTCCCTTTCCAGTGCTAATCAGTAAACTTTGTGCACAAGTCGGTGTCCCTTTCTTTGGCTGTGATGCGCCTAGTCCATCCGTTGGCGTGTTGGATCTCGATAAGAAAATTTACCAAGATGCTCTTTGTTTCAAAAGGCGTAGGGTAGAGGCATCAATGGAAGTTAGGGATGCTGACTCTGGTGCTGCACTACATGTTTCTTCTCCTTCATCTCTTGCTTCAGAAATACACATATGCACTACCAGTGCACCTAGAGGGATATTATCTAAAAGTGGTATTCAAGATATGGTTGACAAAACAGACAACCACAAAAGGAAATTGAGGGACTTATCGAATGATCTACCGGGATTGATTGAGAGGGCAATGAAGAATTTCATGAAAGGAGTTATGGAGAGCGTGTCCAGTCTTTGTAAAAGGGTGAATGTTTGTGAGAAATAAGTCAAGACACTCTGGAAGGACCTCGACAAGGAAAAGAGTAAGGCCCCAGTAGAAGAGGCAGATTTGAACACCCTCCCCCAGCCTTGCCACATTTCTGGTCCCCTGGATGACTTGTTGGCATCCCTTGTGGATGATAAGGTGGAAGCAGCTGATGATGATGACGACGAGGCATAGCCTCCAAGGAGTTCACCCTTGTTTCCCTTGAGTTAGTAGCACTTAGGGCAATGCTCATTTTGTGGGGATGGGGTGGCTTTACTTGCTGGTTTGTTGCCCGTGATTGGTCTTGAGATATTATTTTTATTACCGTTGTCGGGCCTTGTTGACATGTTAGTTCTGCTAGATTTGATTTTGCCCTTGTCGGGCATATTTTGGATGATTGTGATACTTATTGCCCTTGTCGTGCCATTTGCTTATCCTTTTGCTTATGCTTTTGTTTTGAGCTTATTTGCGCCCTCGTCAGGCTGGAATTTTGTTGTTGAGATTGTGTTGCTGGGTTGGTCTTACATGTCCCATTGTCTTACTACCCGTGCTTTGAAAATGCGCTAAAGGCCTACGACGAGGCTTGTTTTTAATTGAATCATGAGCGCACAATTGGATATCCCCTTTTTAATATTAGTTTAGCAATAAACTTCCAGGGTTTTCTTAATACCATGGTTCTTTCCCAAGGAGCAAAAGTTTTGATTATTTTCTTTTTCTTTTCTTTTGTATTTGTGTCAAACCGGGATGGTGTTTCCCTATGATAGATTGAGAGGCGACATTCTTAAGGGAAAATGCCAAGTTTTAGTCTTAAATTGAGTCCGTAGTTGCTTGTCTCAAAATGGGCCCACAAAAAAAAATCTTGGCAAATGGGTTTTGAAAAGAAAAGATAGAAGGGAAATGAATTTTTTTAGGAAAAACATTCTCTTTTCATGACTTACACACTCTCGCTTTGGATTGATTGACTCATAAACGAGTGTGTAATGAACTCGGAATAGCTTATTAAAAATCATTTGTACCAATTGATTTTGAGACTAATGAAAAAAGTCTTATGGCATGATGCCTTGTGTGGTGAGGTTGTACCTTGATTCTCGTGCATGTGTGTCCTAGAACTTGCCCCGAATGTGATTCAAGGAGAAATTATAGGTGTGACCAAGCTTGGAAGATGACCTTAGGCCTTTTTTGATAGCCACTTCACCCAAATGACTTCCCATGACATCAATCCTAGTGAACCCCTTTGAGCTTGTAACCGTCCTTTGGCACCTTATTAACACCTTGACCTTTTTAAATCTCTATCTTTGCACCCATCCTCCCTGATTGCTTGAAAGTAAAATGTAGGCTAAAGCCTATGTTTGGGGGGGAAATGAAAAGTCAACATAGGCAAATGCCTAAGTTTGGGGGTGTATGTGATCAAATAAAGAGAAGAAAAGGAATTCACTTCAAATGCAAGGTAGCAACTTAGGTTGAATTGAAAATTGCTCCAAAAGTCAATCCAATGAGTGAAAATGGAAATTAAAAATAGGTGCTACCAAATGAAGGTGATACGAGGAGTCGAATGATCATGATTGAAAAGGAGAAGCTTGGGTTGTGTGAGGGAGAAATAAGGTGAAGTTAAAATTTGAAAATGTGAGCGGTGTTCGAAATTAGAACAAAGGGAATTAGGGAGGTATAGTCACTTGAACCAAATGTAATCCTCACCTTAGACCTAGCCATCATTGTATCCCGCAAGTCCTTGGTGATTTCGAGCCTAGATATACTACATTAGTGGCGATTTACAGGAAGGGCAAGCTTAAGGTTTGACGCGTATGCACTTTAACTTCCTTGAGAGAGTGAGAATCTTCTTAGTTCTCGTATAATCCCATTGTTTTGAGAATTGATTGATTATGAGTGGGATTCTCTCTTGTGGTGAGTGGCATCATGCACTCGAATTGAAACATGAAGTCTCTATCTCAATTGAGAGGAATGAATGAGACAAGTTGTGTGGTGAATCTCGAGGCAAACTTTGACGATCCATGCCAATGACTTGAGAAGCTTAAATGTCTTGTTTTGAATGAAAAACTTTCCTTGGTTTTGAATGAAAAAGCAAGTCCTTTTGGAAAAAGGTTTTGAAATGACCAATTTCCTTGATATTGTGGTGGTTCAAAGTGAGATGAGCATCATAGTTGAGTCTTTTGTTTGAGTCTTTTGTTATTCTCTTTCTTAATTTTTAGTATAGAATAGTCTTTCGTGCCTTGATTGAGTCTAGAGCATAATTCATTCCTTGTCTTGTGAGTATCTTGCTTGAGGAGAAGCAATAGTTTAAGTTTGGGGGTTTGAGAAGTCGGTAATCTACCAACTTATTGAGCCTAAATACGTGAATTATTGCTATGTTTTAAATAGATTTAGAGGTTCTTATGGACTTTATTGATGTCTATGGAGGTACTTTTGATTAGTGATGAAAAACAAGGAAATAGACCCAAAAAGATCACAAAAGGAGTGAAGTGTGGAACGATCAGAAAATATAGAGATTCTGGCATGAGATGCGGTGCCTGTGCGACACGCACAAGATGTGGTGCGGAACGCACCTCTGCCGCATGGATATGCAAAATTCACTGAAGAATTTTTGAAGGGGTGCGGTCATTGTGCGATGCGCACAACCTAATGTGCGAACCGTACCTCTTTCGCACAAATCCTCGAAAATGAGCTAAAGTCAATGGTCCAACTGAAGACAGTGTGCGATTCACACATCGTGACGTGCGAACCGCATGTCGCATCGCACATCACCCGAAGGGCAATTGTTTCCTGAATTTTTAGTGATGATTTGGGAAACTATAAAAGGCAAATTTAGGCACATTTGTAAATAACATTCTTAAGTACTGAATATTCTGAAGAGCTTTTTACTTTGAGAACAAGTTTTCCTCTCCAAGAAGAAGAGGGTTTCAATCTATTCTCTCCTCCAAATCATGGTTAACCATTTGTGGACTCAAATTGAGCTTAGAACTTGAAATTCAGCTTGAATGAAGAGTATTTTGACTTACCCATTTGGTATATCTATATCCTTTGCTATGAGTGGCTGATTTCATTTGTCTAGGGATGTGCTGATAATAGCTTCTTGACAAATGGGTGTCGGTGTTGTTTATTCTTGCTTATAATTGCTCATTTGACATGGATTTAGTAATTTCACCAAGTTTTAATTCTAAAATTGGTGGTTGCAAAAATTAATTTTCATTACTTGACTATGTTGTTGCTTGAAAGAGAATTTTATGATTTTGGATGTGAGATTACTAGTGGGTACTTGGGGCTCCATTCAGATTTGAGGCTAGAAATAACTCATATCAACAGAATTACCCACTTAAGGGTCTATGCTAGAGATAGTGTGACCTCCCCAAGCTAGACATTGGTTGCTTGTTGATTTAATCAATCGTGCTCTAACTGGGATTATCGGATATGTGGTTGTTGATCGAGAGATAAAAAACCATACCCATGACCAATGCTACTTGTGTCAATAAGCAAAAATAAGTGTGAATTGATAAACACTCTATCCCATATTAAAGCACCATTGGATACAC
Source organism: Jaltomata sinuosa (assembly GCA_003996215.1). Lineage (NCBI taxonomy): Eukaryota > Viridiplantae > Streptophyta > Magnoliopsida > Solanales > Solanaceae > Jaltomata > Jaltomata sinuosa. The sequence goes on from QJPP01000542.1 coordinate 153,643, forward strand.
ATCCCTAGTCTCCCACTCAATTTGGTACACCCGTTTTACTTGATTTAAATTTGAATTGTGATTGTAGTGACAGAATCCCAATTCCCCCAACCTTTTACTTTTGCGTTTTGAACATTTACTCTCTTTGTGAACTCATTTCAATACAAACTCCGTATAGCTAGTGTCAAGTCTCTTTGGGTACGACGCCAACACCTGTTGGGTACTTATAAATGTGTTTTGCTTGACGATCGTCGTGCCTCCATATTTGGAGAGTATGATTTGAGCATTTATCACGCCCCTTACCAATTTTACCCAAGGCTGCAGATGCGGCTGGTGACCACCGGGGCGGAAGTGCAGGTGCACCCCAGGCACACATTCATGTCACACCAGATACCAGAAGTACCAGCTGCAACAACACACATTAAAAATTCTATGACCACATCCTTGGATTCATTGAGAACCCCGTGAACACAAACCAGACATGCTACCCTACTAAAAACGACATTCCAGACCTTATGAAATCGATGAAACTCCCAACAGAGATTTTTTAAAAGAAAAGTAGGCCTCACGCCCAAAAACCAACTTTAACCAAAAAGTAACCCAATAGGACAAAATGAGTCCTGAATCCTCAGGAACCAAACCAAAGGTACCTCTAGCCCAAAGTCGACATTCTAGAGCTAACAATGTTGATGGAATTTCCATCTGAGTCCGTCCATTTTAAATGTTGACCAAAGTAAACTCTACCTGCCTTAAAAGTTGCAAAATAGGGAAATAGGCTTAATACACAAATGAACTACACAGAAATCAAACCATCAGTCTCTGCAAGTCATAAATAACTTATAGTCGCAGTAGGAAAGCTCAAAACGTGGATAAAGCAAAAAAATCAAGGAAATAAGCTAGATGGTCATTATAACATCCACTACTAAAAGAACTTTTTTCCTTGAAAGTTAAAGAAAGGAAAATATCTGAAGGCTTAAAAAGCTGAGAATAGCGGGTTCATATGTCAGTCTTGATCTCCCAAGTATCCTCCTCGACAAGATAATGCTTCCACTGAACCTTAACTGATGGAATCTCCTTGGACCTTAACCTACTAACCTGCCTGTCCAAAATAGCAACTAGCTCCTCCTCAAAGGCTAGAGACTCATCCATGAGCTGAATCCACCTGAAGCATGTGAGACTCATCTGGAATAGACCACTGCAACATAGAAACATGGAAAACTGGATCAACATCAGAAAGAGCATGAGGCAGGGCCAACTCATAATCAACATCCCTAATACAATAAAGGATCTAAAATGGCCCAATGAACCTAGTACTGAGCTTACGCTTCCTCCTAAACCTCATCATGCCCTTCATGGGTGACCCTCAAAAGAACACATAGTCACTAAACATAAACTCTAAGTCTCAAACCTTCTGATCAGCATAACTCTTCTTCCTACTCTGTGCAGTGCAAAGTCTCTCCTAAATAACCTGAACTCTATCCATAGAATCATAAAGCAAGTCAGTACCCCATGGCCTAACCTCAAATGCATCAAACCAACCCACTAGAGATCTGCACCACCTACCATAAAATGCCTTAAATAGAACTATCTAAATACTAGAGTGGTAGCTATTATTTTATGCAAACTATGCCAAAGCTAAGAATTGGTCCCACTAAGCTCTAAAATCAATAACACATGCCTGCAACATATCCTCTAGTACCTGAATAGTGCGCTCTGACTTACCATTAATCTGTAGGTGGAAAGTAGTGCTAAGCTCAACTCGAGTACCCAACTCTCTTTTAATAGACCTCCAAAAACATAAAGTAAACTGAATACCATGGTCAGAAATGATAGAAACTAGCACCCCATACAAATGGACAATCTCACAGATATAGATCTGAGCTAACCAATTTGAATTGTAGGAAGTCTGAACAACAAGAAAATGAGTAGACTTTATCAACCTATCCATGATGATCCAAATAGCATCAAATCTCTTTAATGTATGTGGAAATCCTATCATGAAGTCCATAGCTACCCGCTCCTATTTCCACTCTGGAATGGGTAGCCTCTGAGTCAAACCACCTGGCCTCTGGTGCTCAAACTTAATCTACTAATAGTTCAATTACCTAGACATGAAATCTGAGATATCCCTCTTTATCCCACACCACTAGTAGTGTTGCCTCAAGTCAGGATACATCTTAGCTGCCTCGAGATGAATGGAATACCTAAAACAATCAGCCTCCTCCAAGATCAATCTAACCTGGTGACCAACTCTAGGAACACAGATACGACCCTCAATTCTCAAGACACCCTTCAAATCTAAGGTCGCCTTCCTAGCATCAACACTCAACACCTTGTCATAAATGATCCTCAACCTTGCATCCTCAAACTATTATGTTTGAATCTTCTCTAACAAGGAAGATCTAGCCTTAACACAAGCAAGAATACCACCTGACTCAGAAATATTAAGTCTAACCAACTTGTTAGGCAAGAACTGCATGTCCAAGGATAAAGTTCTCTCCTTCATTGCTAAGAATGCCAAACTACCTATACTCACTGTCTTTCGGCTCAAGGCATCTGCTATCATATTTGCCTTTCACGGATGATAAATCATTGAGATGTCATAGTCCTTCAGTAACTCTAACCACCTACGCTGCCTTAAATTTGGATCCTTCTAGATGAAGATGTACTGAAGACTATGATGGCCAATGAAGATTGAGAAATCTTATGCTAATATGGTTCTTAATGCTTTGTATTAACTGATGAGAAATTACAGATACATCATAGTGTATTTATACACTTAAAGTAAAGAGAGTAATACTCATACTACAATTATAACTCATAGAGTAATACCTCTACTGCAAGACAACTAGCTAGAGTTAGACTTATACATGGACTCTATTATTCAAGGTTATCACTAGTTACTAACACTTATCTCTAAGTGATATTGTCTTGATCTTTAACAATTCCCCTTAAGCTAATTGGATGTGATTTTTTCACTCTTATCTTGTCTCTGAAAAACATGAATTGATCCTTTGCTAGTGCCTTAGTATGAATATCAACTAGTTGGTCTCTTGATCGAACAAACTGAGTGATTAATTATCCTTGAGCTACTTTCTCTCTAATAAAATGATAATCCAATTCTACATGTTTAGTTCTAGCTTGTAGAACTTGATTTATAGTCATATACAGTGCACTCATATTGTTACAAAATAGTATATGGGAAGTTGCTATATATTCCAATATCATGTAGAATGTAAGTCAGGCATGCAAGCTCAGTTGTTGTAGCATCTAAGGCTCTATACTCAGCTTCTGCACTTGACCTTGCTACTGTGTTTTGTTTTCAAGAGGACCAGGACATACAATTTGCACCAAGGTATATATTGTAACCAGTGGTGGATCTTCTTGTTGTTGCACACCCTTTCGAGTCAATATCTGAGAAACCATAAAACCTGAGTGGGGACTGAGAATTAATACACAGACCATGATAAATAGTTCCCTTTACATATCTGATTATTCTTTTTATAGCTTGGAGATTCACAAAATTTGGGTTCTACATGAACTGACTTGCAAGGTTCACCCCATGAGTTATATCTTGTCTGGTCAGTATCAAGTATTGTAAGCTTGCTACAATGCTTCTATATGTTGAAGGATCAATTGGAGTCCCAATAGACTCTTGTAATCCATGCTTCTGAATAAATGGAGTATAACCTTTCTTTGCATTTGTCATGTCTACTTTCTTGATCAAACCATTAACATATTTGCTTTGAGACAGGTGAATTCCACCTGGAAAGTAGGTAATTTCAACTCCTAGGATGAATCTTAGTTGTCCAAGGTCTCTGATGGAAAATTCAGTGCCCAATTTCATTACAAATGCATATATTTGCTTTAAGTTGTTTCATGTCACAATTATGTCATCTACGTATAACAATAATAGTATTATTCCTACTGGACTATGAAGAGTGAACAAAGATGAGTCAGCTCTGCTGCACTTGAAACCAATAAGGAGAAGATACAAGTTGAACCTTTCAAACCAGGCTGTAGGAGCCTGTTTAAGACCATATAGTGCCTTTTTTAGCTGGCAAACATATGCTGGATAATCAGGATCAACAAATCCTAGTAGTTTCCTTATGTATACTTGTTCTACAAGATGTCCATGCAGAAATGCATTTTTAACATCAAGTTGTCTAATAAATCAATGTTGAGTGACTGGAAGAGATACAACAACTCTTATAGTGGTTGCTTTAACATTAGGAATAAAAAATTCTTCAAAATATATTCCTTCAAGCTGTGAGTATCCCTTTGCAACTAATCTAGTCTTGTATCTTTCAATAGATCCATCTGGCTTCTTTTTTGTCATAAAAATGCATTTGGATCCTACTACATTAATCTTAGTAGTTCTAGGAACAAAAATCCAAGTCTCATTCTCATCAGTGCTTGCAACTCCTCCTTCATAGCTGCCACTCATTGTGAAGTTCCAAATGCTTCTTTGAGTGACTTAGGTTCACTGGGTACAGTGTTTGTCCAGTTTGCAGTTAATGAAGTATGAGATAGGTTTTTAACTTTTGACCTGGTTATCATAACATGTTCTATTATGGTTGGTTGAACTGGAGCTGGTGGCTGAGATTGGACTTGATCAGTGAAGTGTTTAGATAGATCAACCTCTACTTGAAGTCCCATTTGATCTGCAATACTGAATTCTTTAGGCTTTTGTTCATCCTCATATAATGGTATCTATATCATTGCGTCATCCTGTGCTTCAATAGGAGAATCATTAAAAGAATTCTCATGTAAAGCTAGAGATGGAGATTGATGATCTTCAAATGCATCTGCTGACAATTCTTCAGATGTAGATGTTAATAGTTCCTTGGTGTCTTGTTGAGGTTTTTCAGCTGTTGGTTCATCTTGCAACACTACTAGCAACACTTCCCCTAAAACATCATCCAAGTCAGTAAGAAGATATTCAGAAGAACCAGGTTCCGATATTTGCAATACATCCACTGTGTTCTTTGATTCTGAGAAAAAATCAAAGAATGTGAAAGGATGAGTGGAACCTGAAGAAGTACTATCATTGTTGTTTCCCTACACATAAAGAAGTGTTAGTTCATCAAACACAACATGTTTTGATATATATACCATTTATGTGGATGGATAGTAGCATCTGTATCCTTTGTGAAGGTTACTATATCCAATGAAAACACATGGATATGTCTTTGGAGAGAACTTGTTGCTTCCTTTGATGTAAGGAAAACACATGCAGCCAAACACCTTTAGACTATTGTAGTCAAGATGTATTCAATGAAGTTTATGAAAAGGTGTTTCCTTCTTAAGTACTAAAAATGGTAGTGTGTTTATTAGAAACACAGTTTTTAGGAAAGGTTCAGTCCATAGAAACAAAGATAGTTTAGCATGTAACAATAGTGTTAAGCCAGTTTCTAACACATGTCTATGTTTCCTTTCAATAATACAATTTTTCTCATGTGTATTTGGACTGGATATGTGCCTAACAATTCCACAGTTTTCCAAGTGATTAATGAACTTTGAACAAGAAAACTCTCCACCTCCATCACATTGAAAAACTTTAATGCTTTTAGCAAACTGTTTTCCAACCATTCTTTTGAACTTAACCAACACTTCATAGAAATCTGATTTCCTTCTCAATGGATATAGCCAAGTGTATCTACTATGATCATCCACAAACAATGTATAGAATTTCATGTGTTGTAAATACTCAACAGGTGCAGGACCCCATAGATCACAATGATTTTTTAGTAATGGTTCTTTCTCAGTTTTATTTCTAAAGCCACAAGGAAATTACAACCTTTTCATATTAACCTAACACAAATAATAGGATTTTTATTCCAACAAGTGATATTGATACACTTGTTTTTGTCTAAAACTTATAAAAATCTAGAGTTTGGGTGCCCAAGTCTAGCATGTCAAACATCACTAGAACCAAATCTGGAACTATGACTATTCCTTCCAAACTGTGTTGGTGTCAATGCTAGTAGGTTGTTGTCTTCCAAGGAATAGATATCTCCTCTTCTAGATCCCTTGGCCAACTGCCTCCCTATTCCCTTGTCCTTTACATCAAAACTTGACTCATCAAACTCAATTGTACAGTAATTATCCTTAGGTAGCTTACAAACGGACACAATTTCTTCTTAAATTCAAGGACAATAAGAACCTTACTAAGTTTTAAGCCAGACATACTACCATTGCCAATGTGTGTGATATTAAGTTCATTTCCATTTCCTACTACTATCTTATCAGTCCTTTTATAAGGTTTTAGATTAGATAGCTTACCTGAAGAATTTGTTATGTGAGTACTTGCTCCTGAGTCCATATAAACTGCATTGTTTCTATTGTTAAGATTACTCAAGTTGACAGATGCTAAGGCTTAGGTCAAGTCCTCTGATGCTTGATATGATAAATCCCACCTGTAGAAGCATGTGAGTGCAGTTTGGTTGTTCCTACCACATATTTGACAAGCAACAACTTCTTCATTTTCTCTTGAGGAATTTCCAGTGCCTTGAGCAGTTTCGTTTGTACCTTGTCCAGCTGGTCTAAAACCCCAGCCTCTTGAGTTGTAGTTCATGTTTCCTCTCTTTTAATAGGAGTTTCCTCTACCCCTATAGTTTTTGGACCTGTTGTGATTAACTTGAGCCATGTGGTTAACCTGAGCAGTGAAAGTTGTGTTATGGTTAACCTGTTGTGGTTCCTCTCCATCATATTCCTTGAGATCAAAACCTCTGAATGCATTAACCAGTTGGCTCAAAGTTGGATAAGGTGGTTTGCCAAGTATGACAGTCCTAAAGGTTTTATACTTAGAACCTAGTCCAAAACCTTTTTCCGTGAAAACTATTTTTAGTTCATCCTTGATGAGTTAGACTAGTCTCATGACTTGGATTAGTTGCAGCATCTGAGTCCTCTATATCAGGTAATTCAAGGGCTTAAGTTTAATGGAGACTGAAGCAATGATATGGTGGAGTGAGGAAGTTGAAAGTGTTTTGGAGGCTAATGCCATTTTGTCTTCTAAAATAGAGTTTTAATAGTTAGGAATTATTTAGCGGAAGAAGAGCTTAAATCTCTGATACCATGAGAAATCTTATGCTAATATGGTGTGTAATGCTTTGTATTAGCTTATGAGAAATTACAGATACATCATAGTTTATTTTTACACGCACAGTAAAGAGAGTAATACTCCTACTACACTTATAGCACAGAGTAATACTCCTACTACCAGACAACTAGGTAGAGTTAGACTTATACATGGACTCGATTATTCAAGGTTATTACTAGTAACTAACACTTATCTCTAAGTGATTTTGTATTGATCTTTAACAAAGATCTCACAATGCACACCATACATATAATGCCTCCAAATCTTCAATGCGAAGACTACCTCCGCTAACTCCAAGTCATTAGTAGGGTAGTTTATCTCGTGAACCTTCAACTTTCTAGAAGCATCAACAGTGACTTGGCCCTGCTACATCAATACACAACCCAAACCAATACCAGTAGCATCACAATACACAGTAAACTCATGGCCCTCAGTTGAAGTCAATAAGGCCTTGAGATTTAGAAAGCTTGCCCCACACTCATTAGACCACTGGAAAGGGACATTCTTTTGAGTAAATCTAGTCAATGGAGCTGTTATCGAAGAAAACCCATCCACAAACCATTTGTAGTAACCTGCCAACCCAACAAAACTACGAACCTCGGTAGGAGAAGTAGGCTGAGACCAGTCACGATCTGTTGCAATCTTCACCAGATCCACTATAATCCCATCCTTGGACACCATGTTCCCCAAGAATGCCACAGAATCAAGCCAAAACTCACAGTTAGTGAATTTGGCACACAACTGATGGTCTCGCGAGGTTCTAAGTACAAGTCTCATATATTGCTCATGCTCCTCTCTACTCCTCAAATATACCAGATTGTCATTGATGAAAACAATAACAAAGGAGTCTAGGTAGGCTCTAAACACACGGTTCATAAACTCTATAAAGGTTGTTGGGGCATTGGTCAACCAAAAAGACATAATTAGGAACTTATAATGGCCGTATCGAGTCCTAAATGCAGTCTTTTGGATGTCCGCATCACTAATTCTCAACTGATGATAACTGGAACTCAAATCTATCTTAGAGAACACCATTGAACTTTGTAGATTGTCAAACAAATCATCAATAAGCGGCATCAATACGTATTGACCCATCCTTCTTTTTCACAAAGAGAGTAAGGGCACCCCAAGGAGACACAGTAGGCCTAATGAACCCTCTACTAAACAAATCCTGGAGCCGATCCTTAAGCTCCCTCAACTCAGCGGTGCCATCTAATATGGCAGAATAGAAATGGGTTGAGTGCCCGGCTCAACATCAATGCCAAAGTCAATATCATGATCAAGAGAAATACTCGGTAGATTAGAAGAAAACATATCCAAATACTCACAAACCATAGGAACTGACTCAAGAGAAGGTGTGGTGGCACTAGTATCATGGACATAAGAAAGATAGGCTAAGCACCCATTCCTAACCAACCGCTAGGAGCTCAGGAAAGATATCACTCCCTTCGGCATATAGCTATCGACACCCTTCAATACCATAGGAGGGATATCATGCATCCATAAAGTAACAATCTTGGTGAAGCAATCCAAGACTGCATGGTAGGGAGACACCCAATCCATGCCTAAAATTATGTCAAAATCAATCATATCTAGCACAACCTGGTCTACCCATGTGTCATACCCCAGAATAGTCACCACACAAGCTTGGTATACATGATCCACTACTAAAGAATCTCTTCCTGGGGTAGCTACACATAAAGGCACATGCAATAACTCACAAGCAGACTCCAGACGAGTAGCATAATATGAAGACACATAAGAGAATGTAGACCCTAGATCAAACAAAGCAAAAGCTGACTGATGACAAATGGAGATCATACCTGTGATGAAAGAATCTGAAGCCTCAGTATGTAGACGGCCCAAAAATGAATACATGTGGCCTCGACTGCCATGTCCACCTGATCTATCAGAATGAGGACCACCTCGAGTACCTTGGGGACCACCCTTACTACTCTGTGCATCGCCTCTGGCTGGTGGTGTTGGAGCCTTAGGGGCTTGAACCCACTGATCATGTCGCCTACAGTGCTTCACTGAAGGACACTTCCTAGTAAAGTGGCCTAACTCACCACACTCATAACAACCCTGGCAAATTATACCCTGCTATGATGACCCAGCTGAATCAGAATGACTACCACAACCTGTGGACCCAGAACAAGCACCTTGAAAATTACACCCTCAATAGTGTGGGCATGATCCATAACCTTTAGAAAGGACTGGCATGATGCTACCATACCCTCTATAGCCAAACGGGGCTGTAAAATCAACCCTCTAACAAAGAGATGCACCCTATCGTGCATGGGTAGATTTATGGTGGCATGCCTAGCCAACTCATGGAAATAGACCTTGTACTATGAGATAGACATAGAGCCCTGCTCAAACCTGGTAAACTCATCTATCAATCTCTCTGTCCAACTGCACATTACATACTTCTCCAAGAAATCATCGGAGAATTGTGCCCAAGTAAGCGAAGGTTACCTGGCCAGTCTACAAGCTATATAGGAGTTCTACTACTCTTTCGTTGGACCATACAGATTAAAAACGGTGTAATTTGATCTGTATGACTCAACTAACCCAAGGTTATGCAACCTCTCCTAGAAACTAGTGAAAAACTCATACGCATCCTCCCTAGAAGCACTAGAAAACCTTGGGGGACCTAACCGTAGAAACCTAACAAGCATTCTTTTATCCTTAGAAGACATGACCAGCCTAGCTTGAATCGGTGGAACAACTGTAAGGACTGGAAACACCTCTAATCAGGGAGCCGCAGTAGCAGGATATGTTCCTTAGCCCTATCACACTTCCTAGACTGAAGTCTAAACCTCATCTTTGACCTGAGAATCAATCGGAGTACCAAACGAAGCTGCTATCTATGACATACCCTCAAAAACCCAAGCAAACGAACCAATTTGTCCTGTAGTACTAGAGTAGCCACGAAACTTGATGGATGTTGGATTACCCCTACACCCTCTAGCTCATAGTGCACCCCCTCAACTTCTATACAGGCTCTAGCAATGGTAATCGAGTTTGGGCCTGAGATGGCACCACTACCCATCTCCTACATCGACCTTTAGGTCGATCTCTACCCCATCCCCTAGCTGGGGCTCTAACTGTAGGCGCAGGGGTCTCATCTGAACCATCTGAGAAAGAGTGAAAAAAATATATTTATAAGTTGATAAGTTCAAGGATGAATGATAGGGAATCAAACAAGATGCAATCTTTCCTAAAAATGTCATATAGCCTCCTGCAGATAGGATATACAGACGTCATCATAACGATCCACGAGACTTCACTAGACACTTTGCTCTTGTATTGGTAAGACCGGTGAACCTAAAGCTCTGATACCACTCTGTCATGACCCAAAATTAGGCCATGATGGAACCTACATAACCCTCCGATAGGCAAGCCAACCTAGAATACAGAAGTATAGTAAAATAATTTAAATAATGAAATACGGGAGGGAATCATACAAGAAGAGGACCAACGGTATATATACCTACGAATAGGAATAAATATACATAATGGCCCCAAAGTGACTGAGAAGACAAAACATCAATAAGACCACCCCGGACATGGCGTCATCGATACAAGAGCATCTAAAGTACAGAATAACTATACAACCAGTGTTGTATATCCAAACTCAAAAATATATACGGATATGTAGATGAAAAGCAATAAAGAATCTCAAAATTCCAAGAGCTCAGTGCGATCCGAACAGCAGCTGGTCATGAACGACTAGAGGGTCAATGATGGTGGCTCATACTAGGTGTTGCATCAGAAAAAGATACAGAGTGTGGTATGAGTACCAAAACAATGGGTACTCAGTAGGCATCATAGATTGACCGAGCTCAGAAAGATAATATATATTATACGACACAAGAAAGTAAACTAACTACAGGGATCCACCTAAATCTATTTATCAATGGAAAATATAACTATCTAAACTGATGATGAATATGATAATGATAGTAAAGGCAAAATCACTCCAAGTACACATTGGCAATGTAATGCAATGCATCATGAGATGATATGATGTGGTATATGGATAATGCAGAAAGTAAAACCCCGATATCTGGTACCCCAGGCACCCAAAATGTAACCTTGAGCTTATCAACATATGCATAAAAGCAAAACCCAAATATGTGCTCCTTGGGCTACCTAGAAGCATGCCTCGGACTCATCAACAGAATAAAAAAAAGAGAAAAGGTTCAGAAACGTCCCTCAGAATGGCATAAACAGGGGTACTTTCCTTTCTTTCAAAAACTAGTGGGTAAGTAAAAATCTCACGTTTGAACCAAAAATCTTATATTTCCATCATTTCAAAACCATTTGCCATGCAATAGATAATGAGGTATGATGCCAAATCCAAAGAATACCAAATTAACTAGGGTAAAACACCCTCCAAACAATATAACTGACTTGGAACTCCATCTGATCCACGTTATAGCCTCGGGCCCACAAATACACAAATATGGAAATAAATGGGCAGAGACATAAATAAATCAAGAAAACAAGTAAGAGCACCTACTCTACTTCTAAAATATCCCTAAATCATTCAAAGGATTCTAGTCTAGCCACACTAAATCTACAAGCCCCTAAAGTAAAGCTAAATAGGGTAGAACTATTCTACAATCCTAAAAATGATCAAAATAAGTGAAAAACATGATTTAAGCCCAATTTTAACGTAAAACCTAGCCTAACATTCATGCGACTCATAACATATAAAATTTAACTAAGCTAGGTCTAAGATAAATAAACAATAACCTACCTCAGGGCTGAATTATAACCACAAATTATCACTCGTGTGCCTTCCTTTTTTGAATAGCCTCAGAATTCTACCACGCTATCAAGAATATAATCTAGGTGTCAAGATGAGAAGAATTACACCCATATTGCTATATGTAATTTCAGACCAGAAATTGGGTCGAAAAATGACCCTCAAGGCCTGCACAATGAAACTGAGAACAAATTTTATAATTATGTTTACAGCGGGTTTATAAACCCATGCCCCAAAATTTGGGCGCAAACAAGACTCATTTTTGGGACCAAAACAGCCATGAAGTCCATTTTAAATGAAGGATTGTATGCAAAAGGGAGTAATTTATAGAAAGGAATGCAGAAATAAAGGTATAACGAGCACTAGAACAATGAGGGAATGAGAATTACCTCAAGAGATTGTGGAATGAACGAGAATTGGTGGTTTCTCTCCTTAGATGAGATCTAAACAATGTGAGATTTAAGTAGGAGAATGAAATGAAATTAAAAAACCAACTTCATTTAACAACCATCGATCGGCACACCGGTGGTCAAAATAATACAGGTGCAGCATCATCATTACAGATACATCATTGCACCCTGACAACGGCTCATGGTTTCCATCCGTAGTTCCTAGCCAAAAGAACAAGCTGCTAAAGGCAATCTACGGGTCAATAAGACGGACTCGTAGAAAGAATCATGGGTCATTTACCCAAGTCGTAGTTCCTGGGGAACATGCAATCCCCTGAATCAAGTTCTACGAGTTACAGGATGGTCCATGGTTTGAACTATGGATCATAGACTTGACTCATGGTTCCTAGGGAATCAGTCAGCCTTCAGGTCTGGTACCATGAGTTAACAAGACAGACTCGTAGATTGAACTACGCTCCATAGAACTAACTCGGGGTTCTCAGACAAGAGTCTGAACCTATCAAGCTCAACCTACGGCTCCATTCTGTGACCCATGGTTTAGACAACGGTCCGTGGTTTGGACCCTTCACGCCTGTAAACATGGAATTTTATGGGGTTTCAAACTTAGAAAGCTGGTTCAATTTCTGGGGTGTTACTGAAATACCAACCTGGTTTGACACAAAAACAAAAGAAAAAGAAAGATAAAGAAAATTTTTGCTCCTTGGAAAAGAACCATGGTATTAAGAAAACCCTCAGAGTTTATTGCTAAACTACTATTAACAAGGCAATATTCAAATTTTGCGCTCATGATTCATTTAAAAACAAGACTTGGTGTAGGCCTTTAGCGCATTTGCAAAGCATAGGTAGTGGAACAATGGGGTATGTAAGACCAACCCGGCAACATAATCAACACCACACAACAAAAATCAAGCTCGGCAAGAGCACAACTAAGCTCAAAAGATAAGAAAAGGCTCGGCTACAACAAGAGTAATAAGTATCACAGCAAGTTTCACCAACAATGTAAATAGTTACAGGTTCCCCGAAACTTAAAGCTAGAATGGTTTGCAATGCACAAAAAGCTATACAAGAAGGAATTACTGCATACACTCCCTGAGTATGCTAAGGATAGTGACGATTCCTCTTTGAATAAAATCTCTGAGTTAGCCTCTGTGGCGGTTGTGGTGCTGATTTTGATGATGGAATATAGGCATGTGCAGGGTCTATCTAAAAACTTGTCAATGGTGGTATTGAAGTATCCTATGGTAGCATAAGGAGAGTGAATGAGTCATCCACATACCATTTGTCTTCTGTAGTCATCAACTCATGATAAGAGGGTCCCCTGCCCCAGCTAGGCCTAGGTGGAGTCCTCTATTCAGGCACAGGTGATTCAGGAGAATCTGGGTATTGCTGGACTGATGGTGGATCAATCACTGCTTCTATTTCATATGTAGTTTCATTGTCATTTTGGCCCAGACCGTGCATCAATCATCAGGAAGGCTAGCAGCCTTTTGGGGTGGTGAGGATCTTGGGGCTAGAAGATTAACATCTTAAGTAGGACCCGTTGTCTTAATACGTGGCATGACTTACTGAAGCTCCTCAACTTCCACTTCCATGGTGCCTATTTTAGCACAAAGGTTGCTCACAGTTGACACAAAAAGCTTCAACGCCGCTTTTATGGCGGCTTGAATCATGCGTGGAATATCTTTAGCAATTTTTTCTAGACTCTCCTCATTTAGTTGAGTGAGTTGGCTAAGCGTGAGCAATTTACCTAAAGAAAGGTGACGGTGGGATGCACAAAGGTGGAGTTTGATGCCTCTTGAGAGGGAGAAGAACTGTCCTTTGATCATGAGTGACACTTTCGTGGCGGTTATTACTTGGGATGGAGTTGGGAGCACATTACTTTCTCTTGACATGCGGTGCATCTTTATCTCTCCTTGTATCTAATTGAATCATTCCAGTAGGTTGACTGATTTTACCCAGTGAGCGAATTCACAGACATTGTTCTTGGAAACATAAGAAGCTAATGAGAGAGGGGAAAGCCATGGATGTGCTCTCTTTTCTTGCCTTTTGCTTGATGTGCTAAGAAATTATCTCTCTCTCATGCAACCGGAGACTGGTCATGATATAAAGAGATTAGAATGGCCACCTCTATAGTCACCTGTGTTTTGTGACCGGTCAGAATAAGCCATGTGCATACAGAATCTAGCCTCACCCGAGCTTCAAACTTGAGATCAGAATGATGAATGGCTCATTTTGATTTGGCGCAGAAAGGAGTTCCCTCAGCAATAATACTTGCTAGCCACTCATATTGATCTTCTTTTGTAGCAAAACATTCCACGTAGTATGATTTTGGAATTGGCTCATCATTCCACATAGCAAAGTGTAAGGCCACCGGTGAGACATCTATTTCCTTTCTTCTCACCCAAACGGAATCGAGGCATAGGAGCTTGATGGCCGGACCCGTATGCTTTAATATATCTTGCATGGACCGGTATGATGCATAAAATTCCCTCAGTAATTCTAGGACCTATGGCCCAAGAGTTTTCGCAAAGTGGTCCTAAGCTCTTTCACGGAATTGTTTAGGTATGTTAGGGAGGTCGTCTTCAAATGCTTCTACATTCATTCCCTTTTCTTCCAAAATTGACCTCTTCTCCCTAAACCTCACATAGTATGCATCCATCCCATCAAGTACAAAGTGCATTTCAGATTCAATTGGACCCTGCTCTTGTATGGGCAAGCACACATTTGTGGATGATAAGGCACAACTTTATTTGACCCACTTTGTGTACGGCCTGGTGGAAGATATGTTCCTTTAAATGATCATTAGTGGCAGGTACAACTATCCATGTACCACAATAGATTGTAGAAGAAGTTAACAACTAAGAACATTGGAATGCAACGGAGTAGAAAAATAAAGGAAGTGACTATTGGCCCATGCAGTCCTTGTGCGGACCGCACTAGACAAGGTGTGCGTCGCATGAGTTAATAGAAATCTTCAGGAATTTCAGCTCAGGTGTACAAAACTGGGGTGAATCGCACAAAAGTAGGAAGTTCATCGCACCAACCACCGCACATCAAAACAGTGAACTGACCATCTCTCTTCATATGGTGTGATACCTTGTGTGTTTTGCACATCAAGATCTACCAATCACATACGAAATGCAAAAAGGCACAATTGGAATTTTTCAGTTCCTTGTGTTCTTATGAGTTACGCATGTTATTCATCGAGCAAGATTTGCATAGGCACTTGGCATCAAATAGTAGACCAATAATTAAAATAACGGGGGTAGGGGATCATGACCATACAATCATCCGGGTACTCAGACTTTCCTGGACTTCCATTGACAAATCCTTCAATCAATGGGAGACTCAATGATTTCCCTTAAGAAGGACGTTACCCCATATATCATTGGGAAGATCAAGCCTTCCATTACTCTATTAGGCACACAATTATCAATCAACAGTACTCACTTCCCCACATAAAAACCATACACCAAATACATATTCAACAAAGATCCTTGGTATACGATTATTAACCATTTTCAGCGCAAACAACAATTTTTGACCAAACCTCATGAAAAATGATAATTTGCCCTTAAGAAAGATGTCACCCAATCTATCATCGGGCCAAACCATTCATCAATCACAAGTGGGTTACTTAGACTTCACCCCAAACTCAGATTTCAAGGCTAAAAATTACAACCAATCAACATGCATTAACAAAATTCACGTTCTATCAAATTTAAACTAAGCAAAATTATCAAAAGAATTCAAGATTGGGGGCCCAAAATTTTCGGATTCCACCCAAAAATCAACATGGCAATTCTATCTATCATGCTTCACAATATGAGTTCCCAATCATGATAAAAATAGGTATTTAACGTTGGAGAACTTACCACAAGTGAAGATTTGGCAGAGAGAAGTAAAAATTGAAGTTTAAGAAGTACAACAATGGGGACCCAATCGATTTGCCCAGAGAATACGATGGTGGAGATGGTGGTAAGATAGTAAAGATGGGTGTGGAGAAAAGGGAGAAGAATGTTGGGGTAGTTTGATGGATTTGGAGTGGGAGTTTAGAGAGAATTAGGAAAGTGGAAGAAAAGATATGGAGAAATGAGGCGAGGGTGGCAAAAATAAGGTGAAAAAGAAGAAGAAAAAGTTCTGGCTCAGTATCCTAGTCAGGTCAGTCAATGGATTAGGTCAATTAAAATTCAAATTCTCCTTTGGTGCACCATGATGTGCAATTCACACCAGCCTTAGTGTGGACCACATGTTATTTCACACCTCACCTTTTTCTCTCATGGGTTTGCCCAGGCTTTTTGTTTGCCATGCGACGGAGGTGTGATACGCACTTGGGCTCGTGCTAACCCGCGGCCCAGCGCATGACACCACAAATTTTCAATTTCCTTTCAAGCACTCTATTTTGGCGTGCAGTGATCTATACGACATGCATAATTTCTTGTGCGGTCCACACAACTCATTTTTACCTTGCTTTCATTTATCCATTATCCACTTTATGCATTCCTGAGACAAACAAAAAACAACAAAGGGTGAATTAAATTAGATAAAAACACTTGGGTTGCCTCCCAAGAAGTTCTTGATTTTACGTCATGGCTCGGTGATAGTACCTCAACCTCAGTCACTATCGGATAGCATGCTAATCCGGTTGGCGTGGCCCCATCCTAAGAAGGGGAATTGATCCATCAATAACTTAGAGACATCATCAAGCTTTCCCTCCGAGTCTATCACCGATATCACTCTCAAATCATCAGAAGGCCTTGTGGGTTGGCATATATTGAAAGTCACTACTTCATCCCCCACTCAGAATTTAAGTTCTCCGAGTTCGACATCAATAAGGGACCTACTTGTGGTCAATAGTGGTCGCCCCAAAATAATGGGTACCTTAATATTCACCTCACAATCAAGAATGACAAAATTTTCCAGGAAAATAAGTTCATCCACTTTTACCAATACGTCAAATAGGATCCCTACCGGATGCTTTATAGACCGATCAGCTATGAGAAAATGCATAGATGTAGGCTTTAGCGCTCCCAATCCTAGATTCTTGAAGATTACTAGGGGCATCAAGTTGATGCTTACCCCTAAGTCAAATAAGGATTTTCGGAATATAAACATCCCGATAGTACAGGGTATGGTAAATGTACCCAGATCTTCTCTTTTTGTAGCCACGTTGCTAGTCATTACGGTGCTATAGCTATGTGAGATCTCAATGGTGCCCACGTCAATGACCTTCTTCTTTTTAAGGAATTCCTTCCTAAAGTTTGAGTACCCTGATATTTGCATCAATTCTTCTACTAAAGGAATATTTATTTAGAGTTTGCTAAACATCTCAACAAACCTGCTAAACTTGTGCTCCTCTTTCTTCTTGTTAAGCCTTCGCAGATACGGGGGAGGTCCCTTGGGAAGTGTGGTCAGCATACATTGCACAAGAGGGGGACTCTCCTCAAAATCAATGGTTACCCGGGGAGGGGATTAGCCTCCTCCTTCTCATTATCAATCTCAACATTCGCCGGGGCATTAGGTGCACCAAGCGTCACCCCTACCCCTAGGTCTTCAACAACATTTTCATGTGGAATCTCTTCATCTTTGTTACTTGGCTCCATATCAGTTTTAACAATAGGCTCATTGGGTTTTACAACTGACTTTTCAATAGGTTCTCTTATTTTAGCGGTTGTTCGTCCACTCCTAGTAACAATAGCCATAATTTTCCCATCACTTTTATGATTGGTAGTGGCATTACTAAGAAGTGGCACCTTCCTTTCTGGGTTTATTTGAATGGAGAGATGATCCATTTGGGCCTCAAGCTTCTTAATTGAGGTCGAATGAGAGCTTACTGTTTGATAAAGTGTTGAGACGTCACTTTTAAGCTCATTTACCTCGGTATTAGTTGTATCCACCTTTTTTGGCACCAATGACAACATGTCCTCTACCTTAGAGCTACCGAGGTTGCTTATAGTCGATTGGTAGAGGGAATATGCTATGTTTGGGAGAACATAAGGGCTTCAGTGATTGTATCAATCACCATACTTTTCCCGGTCATCTCTTATCAAACCTTGATTCTCTTCCCTTGGGTGATAGTACCAGCGACAAGAACCCGCCGACACAAAGCACAGTTTACCATCTATAACTTTCATCAACTCGTCATTGCTAGCTTTTATTTCTGGTGTATTCATAACATTTATGCCCTTAGAACCCATAACATTCTTTTCAAGGATATCAATTTGGGTCATTATACTAGTCATGGTCTCATCTTGAATTTCCCCCCTTTTTCTAATTTTATTTGTCAAGATGGATAAGGCCGCTCCCGAGATCGACACATCCACTTCTCTTGTATACCAAGCTTGGTTGGTTTTTGTCATTCGCTCTAAGAAAGTCGAGGCAATGGGAAATTGCATATCTATGAAGGTTCCACCTCCAAGGTTGTTAGCCATTGACTTATTCATAAAATTGAAAGACCGATAGAAACTTTGGAGCAATACGTTGTCTGCCAACCCATGGTTTGGACATAAGACAAGATTATTTTTGAACCTCAACCAAGCCTCATGTAGAGGCTCATTCGGGAGTTGCCTAAAATTGGTATTCTCATCTCTTAGCTGCATCATGCGAGAGAGAGGGGAGAATCTCAAAGTGAACGCCTCAACCAACTTGGCCCAAGATGTTATGGACCCATCCGACAATCCTTCTAACAACGATGTGGCTTCCCTAATCAAAGAAAAGGGGAATAGGCACAATCATATGGATTCTTGGGAGATGTTTTGAATAATGTATGGTTGGAAAATCTCCACAAAATTCTGAATATTCCGGTTGGCATCTTCATGTGCAGCTCCACCAAACAGGACCTTTATTTGTATCAAGTGGAGCATGGTGCTAGTAATATGAAAGATAGCATTTCCCACCGTAGGGGGTAGGCGGATTGCACCCACACCCTTTTACATCACAGGCTCAACAACGTTTGTATCCATGAAGCTGTCAATGCTCTCGTTGTCATCGGCCTCACTCATAGGCTAGCCTGCTCAATCACAACACAAATAACAAACAAAATAAACAGCAACAAGCACTCTCTAAGTGATTTCAAATCAACAATCAAAATTAGCTATCAACTCAAGTCCTCGATAATGGCACCATTTTTGATAAATGCTCAAATGTAATCTCCCATGAGGAGGTATCGGTGATCATCAAGCAAAACACATTTATAAGTACCCAATGGATTTCGGGGTTGTACCCACAGAGACTTGTAGATAGCACAAAGATGATTGTTTAGAAAAGACTTCACTAATGAGTAAATGTTTAAAAACAAGAAAGTAAAGGATTGGGGGGAATTGAGAATTCTGTCACGAAAATCCAATTCAAGCAAGATAGTAAAGTAAAATTGGTATACAAATGAGAGTAAACGACTAGGGATGTGTATACAATGGGGCTTTAATGTAAGATAGGGTGTTTGTCTATTCACACTTATTCTCGCTCATTGACATCAGTAGCCTTGGTTATGGGTATAGTTGTTTATCTCTCAATCAACAACCATATATTCTATAATCCCAGTTATAGCACTATTGGTTAAATCAACAAACAACCAAGATCAAACTTAGGGAGGTCACACTATCTCGAGCTTAGACCCTTAAATGGGTGATTCCGTCGATATAAGCTATTTCTAGCCTCAAATATGAATGGAGTCCCAAAACTATGAAATTTTCTTTCAAGCAACAATATAGCCAAGTAAGGAAAATCAATGTTTGCCACCATCAATTTTAGGATTCAAACTTGGTGAAACTACTAGACACATGTCAAATAAGCAATTATAAGCAAGAATAAACAACACCAACACCCATTTGTCAAGCACCCATTATCAACACATCCCTAGACAAATGAAATTAGCTACTCATGCTAAAGGAAACAGATATACCAAATGGGTAAGTCAAATTCCTCTTCATTCAAGTGTAATTTCAAGTTCTAAGCTCAATTTGAGTACACAAATGGTTAACCAAGAATTGGAAGAGAGAATGGATTGAAACCTTCTTCTTCTTCTTGGAGAGGAAAACTTGTTCTCAAAGCTAAAATTACTTGCAAGTATTCAGAGCTAAAGTATCTTTTTTACAATTGTGCCTAAATTGGCTTATTATACTTTTCCAAAATGTTATTAATTTTTTGGACAAAATTGCCCTTCAGGTGGCGAGCGACACGATGTGCATTTCGCACATTGTGATGTGCATGTTTCACAAAGTCTTCAGTTGTACCAGTGAATTCAGCTAATATTGGAGGCTTCGTGCGAAGGAGGTGCGGTTCGCTCCATGAGTTGTGTGTGTCATACAGCGACCACACCTCTTAGAAGATTCTTCAGTGACTTTTGTGGCTTCATGTGGTGTAGGTGCATTCCGCACCACAGCTTTTGCAAATCACATAGGCACCGCATCTCAGGGAAGAAATTCCATCTTTTCCGATCATTTCACACTTCACTCCTTTTAAGCTCTTTTTGGGTCCATTTCCTTGTTTTCCATCATTGATCATAAGTACCTTCATAGACATCAATAAAGGCCATAAGAACCTCTAAATCTATTCAAAACATAATAATAATTCATGGATAAAGGCTCAATAAGTTGGTAAATCACCAACTTATCACCAGTCAGATCCTGATGTTGTCATGGGTATGTTACAAGTCATCCATATTGATGTTTATGCATTGTTACATTCAGGGGCTACACTTTGTTTTGTAACTCCATATGTAGCAGTAAATTTTGATGTCAGTCCAGAAACCCTCCCAGAACCTTTCTCAGTCTCTACACTAGTTGGTGACTCAGTCATAGCTAAGCGGGTATACATAAATTGCCCTGTCTCAGTTTCCTAGAAAGTCACCTCAACCGATCAAGTAGAGTTAGAAATGACCGACTTTGATATTATTCCAGGCATGGATTGGTTACACTCCTCTTATGACTCAGTCGATTGTAGAACGAGGATAGTTTGATTCCACTTTCCTGATGAACCAGTTATAGAATGGAAGGGTAATACCTCAGTGCATGTAGGTTGATTCATCTCTTATCTTAAGGTCAGGAAAATGATTTCTAAAGGGTATATCTATCATCATATTTGGGTTAAGAATTCAAATTTTGAGACCCAAACTTTTCAGTCAGTCTCAATAGTGAATGAATTCCCAGAAATGTTTCCAGAAGATCTTCCTAGATTTCCTCCTGAAAAGGAAATTGACTTTGGAATAGATCTCCTTCCAAATACCTAGCGTATCTCAATTCCTCCTAACATAATGGCTCCATCTGAGCTTAAGGAATTGAAGGAACAACTAAAATACCTTCTCAATAAGGGCTTCATCAGACCCAACATCTCTCCATAGGGTGCTCCAGTACTTTTAGTGCATAAGAAAGACGGCTCTCAGGATGTGCATTAACTACCGTTAGTTGAACAAAGTCACAATCAAGAACAAATATCCCATCCCCGGTATTGATGACTTATTTCACCAGCTTCAGGGTGCTAGTTGTTTCTCTAAGATCGACCTCAGATCCAGTTATCATCAGCTCAAAGATAGAGATAGTGACATCCCAAAGACAGCCTTTAGGACTCGGTATGGTCACTATAAATTTGTAGTTATGTCTTTTGGAAAAATGAATACTCCTGCAGCTTTTATGGATTTGATGAACAAGGTGTTCAAGCAATACTTGGACATGTTCGTCATTGTCTTCATTTATGATATACTTGTATATTCCGGAAGTGAAGAAAAGCATGCAAATCATTGGAGAGTTGTGCTTTAAACTCTCAAGGATCATCCGTTATTCGCAAAATACAACAAGTGTGAATTTTTGTTGAAGTCAGTTGCCTTCCTTGGTCATGTGATGTCTATTAAGGGCAGCCGAGTTGATTTGCAGAAGATAGAGGCAGTTAAGATCTGGCCTAGACCCACTTCTCCAATAGACATCAGGAGCCTTTTTGGTTTGGCTGGTTAATACAGGAGGTTTGTTGAAGGATTTTCATCCATAGATTCTTCATTGACCAGGTTGACTCAAAAAGAGGTTAATTTCCAGTGCTCCGATGAATGATAAGAAAACTTCCTAGAGTTGAAGACCAGGTTGACTACAGCTCCAATTTTGACTCTACCAGAAGTGTTAGATAGTTTTGTGGTTTACTGCGATGCATCTAGAGTTGGCTTGGGTTGTGTCCTTATGGAGAATTGTAAGGTCATAACTTATGCCTCCATACAACTTAAGGTTCATGAGAAAAACTACTTGACTCATGACCTTGAACTTGCAGCAGTTTTTTTTGCTTTAAAAATTTGGAGACACTACTTATATGGTGTTTATGTAAACGTATTCACAGATAATAAGAGCCTCTAGTATGTGTTCACCCAGAAAGAGTTGAATATTTATCAGAGAAGATGGCTCGAGTTCCTCAAAGACTATGATATGAATATACTCTACCATCCAAGTAAAGCTAATGTTGTGGCTGATGCCCTCAGCAGACTGTCTATGGGTAGTGTGTCTTATGTCTAGGAAGAAAGGACAAAATTGGCTAAGGACATTCATAGGCTTGCTTTCCTGGGAGTTTTCCTTTTGGATGCAACAAACGATGGTGTGGTAGTTCAGAATAGGTCAGAATATTCTCTAGTAGCCGAGGTGAAGAAGAAGCAAGAAAGTGATCCCATCTTACTTCAGTTAAAAGGTGAGGTTCATCAGCAGAGGGTAGAGGTTTTCTCCCAGGGGAGAGATGGTGTGCTTCGCTACTAGGATTATTTATGTGTCCCTAATATGGGTTATTTGAGATAACGGATCGACAAAGGCTCATAATTCCAAATACTCTATTCAACCTGGTTCCATCAAGATTTACCATGACCTAAGGGAAATCTATTGGTGGAATGGCATGAAGAGGGATATCATAGATTTTGTGTCCAAGTGTCCCAACTATAAGGAGGTGAAGGGAGAACATCAAAGACCGAGAGGTGTGACTCAAGAGATTAGCATTCCCACTTGGAAGTGGGAAGTGATAAATATGGACTTCATAACAGGAGTACCTCATACTCCCAGACAACATGACTCTATTTGGGTGATTGTGGATAGGGTGACCAAATCAGCCCACTTCTTAGCGGTTAAGACTACATATTTAGTAGAAGATTATGCCATACTCTACATTAGCGAGATAGTCAGTTTTCATGGGGTTCCCTTGTCTATCATCTCAGATAGGGGTACTAAGTTTACAACAAATTTTGGGAGATCCTTTCAAAAGGGTCTTGGTACTCAGGTAAACCTCAGCACAACATTTTATCCACAGATTGATGGTCAAGGAGAGCATACAATTAAGACCTTAGAGGACATGTTGAGAGCTTGTGTGATCGATTTCAAAGGTAGTATGGATTATCAATTACCTCTCATATAGTTCACGTACAATAACAACCTTTATTCAAACATTCAGATAGCCCCATATGAGGTACTTTATGGGCGTAGGTGCAGATCACTTGTTGGCTAGCTTAAGGTAGGTGAGGTAGCATTGATTGGGCCATATTTTGTTCATGAGGCTATTGCAAAAGTTCAGCTTATTAGGGAAAGGTTGAAAATAGCTCAGAGTCGTCAAAAATCCCACATAAATGTGAGAAGAAGGGATTTGGAGTTTGAGGTTGATGATTGGGTTTTCCTGAAAGTATCACCCATGAAGGGTGTGATGAGATTTGGCAAGAAAGGGAAGCTCAGTCCAAAATATGTAGGTCCATACAAAATATTGAAGAGGGTTGGTAATGTGTCTTATGAGTTAGAGTTGCCAGCGGAATTAGCAGCAGTTCATCCAGTCTTCTATGTCTTCTTGCTGAAAAAGTGTGTTAGCAATCTGACAATGATTGTGCCATTAGTGAGCGTGGTTGTGAAGGATAGCCTCACCTATAAGGAGGTTCCAGTTGAGATTCTTGACTGTCAGGTTCGAGGGTTGAGAAATAAGGAAGTCACTTCAGTGAAAGTTTTATGGAGGAATCAGTCAGTCGAGGGAGCTACTTGGGAAGCAGAAGCAGCCATGATGGCCAAATACCCTCACCTCTTTCCTTCCGATCCATCTCAAGCTCTAACTTGAGGTAATAGTTCCTTTTTAGTTTCTCAGCTTCATCATGCATCTCAGTCTCAGTATTATGTTTCCTCAGCTATTCCTGGATTTTTAGCATATTTTCATGTCCTTACAACATAATTCAGTCAGATGTCTATTCCTAGTACTTAGTGGTAGGGATTGCAGCTCTTTCCCTCTAAACCCTTCTTATTTAGTCTTCATTTTAGGATGAATGATCCCAAGGGGGAGATATTGTAACACCCCAGAACTTCAAAGCCTAGACCCAGCTCAGAGAAACCATAAAATAAAATTTTCCAAGTTCGAATCAGATCCACGAGCCATATCAATGAGCCATGGAATAGTCCACGAGTCGTGGACTGGACTCGTGGAACTTAAAACAGAGGCTAGCCCTATGCAGGTCAAGTCCACGAGTTGAAACCATGGACCATGGAACAGTCCATGAGCTATGGACTCCACTCGTGGAACTCATACCTAAGGCATAACTGTCCCTATCAAAATACGACCTGTTTCCACGAACTATGGAAGTATCCATGAGTCGTGGATTGGTATCGTGAATCTATGACCTGAGGGTCATCAATTCCTCAGAAATCACGGACAAGTTCCATGAGCCGTGGATGATTCTACAAGTTGTGAACCCCATCCATAGATCTCAGACCCGCTACTTGATAAAAAGGCCTAGGAACGATGACAGGGTTCTACGAGTCGTGAAAGCATCCAAGGACTGTAGAACCTATTCGTCGAACCCGAGTTGCGATTTTTCTGGAAGATTTCTTTTATTTTCCCATGGGTGTTTTAGTCTTTTCTTCTCTTTTAATGCCTAAGATATATCATTTTTCTTAGTGTAAGCCTAATTCATAAGTCAAAAACTATCTCTTTGTGCGGTGGGAGGTGCGGACCGCACCTTATGTTGTGCATGTCGCACAAGATCTGCACCTCTTGACATAATCTCCATTTTGTTCAATCCTTCACACTTCAACTCCTGTTCATCTCTTTTGTGTCCAATTCCTTATTTTCTATCTTAGGACAGAAGTACTTGCATTCATGTCAATAAAATCCATAAGAGACTCTAAATCTTATCAAGACATAGCAATAATACATGATTAAAGGCTAAATGAGTTGGTAGATTACCGACTCATCAATGGCCAAATACCCTCACCTCTTTCCTTCTGATCTAGCTCCAGCTTGAGGTAATAGTTCCTCTTCAGTTTCTCATCTTCATCATGCATCTCATTCTCAGTATTATGTTTCCTTAGTTATTCTTGCATTTTCGGCATGTTTTCATGTCCTTAGAACTTAATTCAGTCATATGTCAGTTCCTAGTACTTAGTGGTAGGGATTGCAGCTCATTCCCTCCAAACCAAGCATATTTAGTCTTCATTCGAGGATGAATGATCCCAAGGGGGAGTTAATGTAACACCCTAGAACTTCCAGGCCTAGAACCAGCTCAGAAAAACTATAAAATAAAAATTTCCAAGTCCCAGTAAGATCCACGAGCCATATCCACGAGCCGTGGAACATTCCACGAGTCATGGACTGGACTCGTGGAACTCTGAACAGAGGCCAACCCTTTTGAGGTCAAGTCCATGACTTTAAACCATAGACTGTGGAATAGTCCACGAGCCATGGACTCCACTCATGGTACACAGACCTGAGGCCCAACTATCCCTATGAAACTATGACCTGTTTCCATGAACTGTGGAATGATCCATGAGTCATGGAATGGTCTCATGAATCTCAGACCCGAGGGTCATGTGTTCCTCTAGAATCACAGACAGGTTCTATGAGCCATGGATGATTCCACAAGACATGAACCCCATCTGTAGATCTCAGACCCGTAGCTTGATAAAAAGGCCCAGGAACAACGACAAGGTTCTACGAGTCATGAAAGCATCCACGGACCATAGAACCTATCTGTTGAACATGAGTCACAATTTTTCCAGTAGATTTCTTTTATTTTCCTAGGGGTGTTTTAGACTTTTCCAATCTCTTTTAAGGACTAAGCTATGTCATTTTGCTTAGTCTAAGTCTAGTTATTAAGTCAAAAACTACTTAAATTTCCCATTCTCCTAAAAGTCATTCCATACTTTGAAAAAAATAGAGAAAAGAAGCGACGATTTCTCTTAAGAACAAGCAGGAGGTTTTCTTCAAGCTTAGCCCCAAAAACCCAAAGATTTCATCGTAGAACCTTTTTCCAAGTATGTGGGATTTCATCGATGGGTCCCCGTTCACCCATTGATTCCCTAGATTCAATATAGTTCTTCAGTTTTCAATTAGTTCTTCAGACTTAGGGCTCCTAAACCATATGAAATCATTGAAAATTCAGATTTTATTGCTTGTATGAAATTCATTACATGTTTTCTTGGGAACCTAGGATAGCCATACCTACAGAATTTAGTAACCCTATGATGTGTTAATTTCAGTACTCATAATTTATACTTGCTAGCAGATAATTCAGTCAGGCAGGCTTTATGATTCGAATGTCTTCAGTTTTCAGTATTATTGTGCATTCTTCAGTATTTTAGTTTCCATTCATTGTTTATATATTCAGTTGGGAGTAGATTTAGCACCAAGTAGATGAAGGGATGAAGGATCACCCATCAGTTTAGGCTGAGATCTTCAGTAGAAGTCCGTGAGTCCCCAAACTACGGTGCCACAATAGATTCTAAAGGGGTCACCCATAAGATTAGGCATGAGGCCCTTGTCCCTTGTGGAAATCAATTTAGTGGATTCATGTCAGATTTGTTTATACCCTTGGCAAAGTATGAACACCCTTCCAGCTAGGGTTACAAGTTGGCCCCGTTGTTAGCTCAGCTTGGGGTATGTCGGTTAAAAGTAGCTCCCACAGTTTAGATTCAAAACTTGCATTGACCTTGTATTCAGTCTTTCAACTATTTAGTTCAGCTCAGCATGTTACAGTTCATGATTTAATACTTTGTTCATTTCATTCAGTTTACCTCCTTGGTCATGTTTTAGTCTATTTATCATGTTCAACAGATCATTTACCTCTTCAGTATTGGTATATTCAGCTTTGCATATATCTTGCATGCTCAGTATATTCAGAGTACTGATGCATACTTTTGTGCTACATCTTATCATCATGTAGGTTTAGGAGCCCAACATCAAGACTATGCTTAGTGCGACTTTCCAATCCTTACTTAGCAGCTCGGTGGTGAGTCCTCATAGTTTGAGGACAATAGTTATGCTTATTCATTTCAGTCATAATTTAGTTTTCAGACTTTTAGAGTTAGCTGGGGGCTAGTCCTAGTAACGTTCTTCAGTTAGAGGCTTTCAGACATAGAACTAGAATCAACTTTTGGGTTGTCAGTTTTATTTTCAATCTTACTATATTATTAGATATTTATATATTCAGATATGTTGGATTATATTTCCAACCTACTTATTTAAACTAGTTTAGCTTCCGTACAGATTGTATTTGATTCGAAAATACCTAGATATGCCAGACCATGGGTTACCTTGGGGTCACTTGTGACACTAAGCACCGTGTTGCATTTAGGGGATAGCCTTAGGGTGTGATAAACTTGGTATCAGAGCACAAGGTTCAAGTTTCCTAGGGTGTCTAAAAGTCGCATCGAGTAGAATCTTTTTCATGGATGTGAAGTGCGCTACACTTATGAGAGAGAGGCTATGAGATGTTTTTTAGGAAAAATTCACTTCTTTCTATTCCATCTCGTGCTATAGAGTATGAACTCTATTTAATCTCCTTCTAAATTGTGTTCTACGCAGTACAAAATATGCCTCCCAGAAGAGTGAACATAAGAAGGAATGGAAATAGGAATGGAAACCAACAAGCACCACCAGCTTTAGCAGACCCTCTGAATGAGCAAGTCACTCATGCAGAGTTAAGGGATGCCTTTCAGGTGCTTTCTCAGGCCATGACTGTGCAGGTCAATCAGCAAGTTGTGGCCCTAGCCTTTCCACACACTAACTCCACAATAGTTAGGGTCTGAGACTTCACTCAGATGAACCCTCTAGAGTTCCATGGTTCAGAGGAAGATCCACAGGAATTCCTGGATGAAATCCAAAAGGTAACGGAGGTTATGGGTTTCACCCTATTTGAGAGTGCAGACTTAGCCATTTTTTAGTTAAATAGAGTGGCTCATGTGTGGTATCAATAACGAAAGGAGTCTCGAGGTACTAATGCAGGCCCAGTGGATTGGAATTGTTTTCTAACTGCATTTTTGGATAGGTTTTTCCTAATTGAACACAAAGAAGCAAGGGTTCAATAATTAATCAACTTGAGGTAGAATGATATGAGCATGAAGGAGTACTCTCTCAAGTTTACTAAATTTTCGAAGAATGCTCCGGCAATAGCTGTTGACTCTAGGGCCCGTATTCACAAGTTCGTATTAGGTGTATCAGATGATGTGGTCAATGAGTGTAGGACTGCTATGCTAGTGAAGGACATGGATATTTCCAAGTTAATGACTCATGCCCAACTGATTGAGGAGGGAAAGATCAAAATAAGGGCAAGCAACAAAAAGAGGGCTAGGAAAGGTGACTTCAGTTACTCTCAACAGAGGTCAGATGGTGGTAGGTTCTGCCAAAAATCTTTAACTCCCACACCATCTTCTGCCAGTGCCTAAGTTCAGATAGGATCGGCAGGATAGGGCACTAGGCTCTAAGTTCAAAGGTAGCGTCACTAGTGGGTGCACTTATCCAGTTTGCAACAAGTGTGGTAGGAACAACCAGGGTGAGTGTATGGCATGTAGTGGAAACTATTTTGGGTGTGGAAAGTCAGGCAACAGAATGAAAAAGTTCCCAATGACTTCTCATAAAGGCGAGGATACTCGTCCACAGAATCAGGCTAACTCTACTGCAGCTCTAGTAGGTCGCCCGACTTAGCAGGGTGCCTAGTCTTGTGTAGGTGGTGGTCAGCACCAGAACAAATTATATGCCCTTCAGACTCGATAGGAATAGGAGGATTCTCCCTATGTGGTCACGGGTACGTTACAAGTCATCCATCTTGATATTGATGCATTGTTAGATCTAGGGGCTACACTTTCTTTTGTAACTCCATATATAGCAGTAAATTTTGGTGTCAATCCAGAAACCCTCCTAGAACTTTTCTAAGTCTCTACTCCAGTTGTTGACTCAGTTATAGCTAAGTGGGTATACAAAAATTTCCCTGTCTCAGTTTCCCAGAAACTCACCTCAGCCGATCTAGTAGAGTTAGAAATGACTAACTTTGATATTATTCTAGGCATGGATTGGTTACACTCTTGTTATGCCTCTGTCGATTGTAGAACTAGCATAGTTCGGTTCCAGTTTCCTGATGATCCAGTCCCAGAATGTAAGGGTAATACCTTAGAGCCTATATGTCAATTCATCTCTTGCCTTAAGGCCAGAAAAATAATTTCCAAAGGGTATATCTATCATCTTGTTTGGGTTAAGGATTCATATTCTGAGACCCCAACTATTAAGTCAAGTCCCGGTAGTGATTGAATTCCCAGAAGTGTTTCCAAAAGATCATCCCAGAGTTCTTCCAAAAGGGAAATCGACTTTGGAATAGATCTCCTTCCAGATACCCAGCCTATCTCAATTCCTCCTAACATAATGGCTCCAGCGAAGCTTCAGGAATTGAAGGAACAACTGAAATACCTTTTCAATAAGAGCTTCATCAGACCCAACATCTCTCCATGGGGTGCTCCAATGCTTTTTGTGCGTAAGAAAGATGGTTCTCTCAGGATGTGCATCAACTATCGTCAGTTGAACAAATTCACAATCAAGAACAAATATCCCATCCCCAGGATTGATTACTTATTTGACCAGCTTCAAGGTGCTAGTTGTTTCTCTAAGATGGACCTCAGATCCGATTATCATCAGCTCAGAGTCAGAGATAGTGACATCTCAAAATAGCCTTTAGGACTCGATATGGTCACTATTAATTTGTAGTTATGTCTTTTGGACTAACAAATGCTTCTGTAGCTTTTATGTATTTCCTGAATATGGTATTCAAGCAGTACTTGGACATGTTCTTCATTGTCTTCATTGATGATATACTTGTATATTATCAAAGCAAAGCAGAGCATGCAAATGATTTGAGAGTTGTGCTTTATACTCTCAAGGATCGTTAGTTATTTATAAAATTCAGCAAGTGTGAATTTTGGTTAAGGTCAGTTGCCTTCCTTTGTCATGTGGTGTGTAGTGAGGGCATCCAAGATGATTTGCAGAAGATAGAGGCAGTTAAGAACTAGCCTAGACCCACTTTTCTGATAAATATCAGGAGCTTTTTAGGTTTGGCTGGTTACTACAGGAGGTTTGTTGAAGGATTTTCATCCCTAGCTTCTCCATTGACCAGGTTGACTCAAAAAAAGGTTAAGTTCCCGTGGTTAGACGAATGTGAGGAAAACTTCTTAGAGTTGAAGACCAGGATGACTACAACTCGAATTTTAACTCTCCCAGAAGGGTTAGATGGTTTTGTGGCTTACTGTGATGCATCTAGAGTTGGCTTGGGTTGTGTCCTGATATAGCATGGTATGGTCATAGCTTATGCCTCCAAACAGCTTAAGATTCATGAGAAGAACTACCCGACTCATGACCTTGAGCTTGCAGCATTTGTTTTTTCCTTATAAATTTGGAGACACTACTTATATGGTGTTAATGTAGACGTATTCACAGGTCATAAGAGCCTCCAGTACATGTTCACCTAGAAAGAGTTGAATCTTGTTCAGAGAATATTTCTCGAGTTCCTCAAAGACTCTAATATGAATGTGCTCTACCATCCAGGTAAAGCTAATGTTGTGGTTGATGCCCTCAGCAAACTGTCTATGGGTAGTGTGTCTCATGTTGAGGAAGAAATAAAAGAATTTGCTAAGGATGTTCATATGTTTGCTCACCTAGGATTTTTACTTATGGATGTAATAAATAGTCGTATGGTAGTTCATAATGGGTCAAAATCCTCTCTAGTAGCCAAGGTGAAGGAGAATCAAGACAGTGATCCCATCTTACTTCAGTTAAAAGGTGAGGTTCATCAGCAGAGGGTAGAGGTTTTCTCCCAAGGGGGAGATGGTGTGCTTCACTACCAGGGTCATTTATGTGCCCCTAATGTGGGTGATTTGAGACAGCAGATCCTGACAGAGGCTCATAATTCTAGATACTCTATCCATCCCGGTGCCACCAAGATATATTATGACCTATGGGAAGTCTATCGGTGGAATAGCATAAAGAGGGACATCATA
This sequence comes from Jaltomata sinuosa, assembly GCA_003996215.1. Taxonomy (NCBI): domain Eukaryota; kingdom Viridiplantae; phylum Streptophyta; class Magnoliopsida; order Solanales; family Solanaceae; genus Jaltomata; species Jaltomata sinuosa. Next base: position 185,149 of record QJPP01000542.1, read on the forward strand.
GATTTTGTGTCCAAGTATCCCAACTATCAGAAGGTAAAGGTAGAACATCAGAGACTAAGAGGTGTGACTCAAGAGATTAGCATCCCTACTTGGAAGTGGAAAGTGATAAACATGGACTTCATTACAGGATTACCTCATACTCGCAGACAGCATGACTCCATTTGGGTAATTGTGGATAGGGTGACCAAATCAGCCCACTTCTTAGCGGTTAAAACTACATATTTAGTAGAAGATTATGCCAGACTCTACATTAGCGAGATAGTCAGTTTTCATGGGGTTCCCTTGTCTATCATTTCAGATATGGGTAGTCAGTTTACAGCCCATTTTGGTAGATCCTTTCAGAAGGGTCTTGGTATTCAGGTAAACCTCAGCACAACATTTCATCAACAAATGGATGGTAAGGTAGCACGCACTATTCAAACCTTAGAGGATATGTTGAGAGCTTGTGTGATCAATTTCAAAGGTATTTTGGATGATCACTTACCTCTCATAGAGATCGCCTACAATAACAGCTTCCAATCCAGCATTCAGGTGGCCCCATATGAGTCACTTTATGGGTGTAGGTGCAGATTACCTGTTGGTTGATTTGAGGTAGGTGAGGCAGAATTGATTGGGCCAGATTCGGTTCATGAGGATATGAAGAAAGTTCAGTTTATTAGATAAAGGTTGAAAATAGCTCAGAGTCGTCAAGAGTCCTATGCAGATGTGAGGAGAAAGGATGTGGAGTTTGAGGTTGATCATTGTGTTTTCCTGAAAGTATCACCCATGAAGGGTGTGATGATATTTGGCAAGAAAGGGATGCTCAGTCCTAGATATGTAGGTCCTTACAGAATCATGAATAGGGTTGGTAATGTGGATTATGAGTTAGAGTTGCCAGCGGAACTAGAAGAAGTTCATCCAGTCTTTCATGTCTCCTTGCTAAAAAAATGTGTTGGTGATCCGACAATAATTGTGCCATTAGAGAGCGTGGCTGTGAAGGATAGCCTCACCGATGAGGAGGTTCCAGTTGAGATTATTGACCATCAGGTTCGTTGGTTGCGAAATAAGGAAGTCGCTTTGGTAAAAGTTTTATGGAGGAATCAATCAGTCGAGGGAGCTACTTGGGAAGCAGAAATAGCAATGATGGCTGATGACGCTCAAGTGTACTCTATTAGATAGAGGTATCAATGATCATTAGAGAAAAACACATTTATTGTACCTGATGAGCATCGGGGTTGATCCCACAGAGAATTGGTGAATAGCCAAGTCGATTGTAAAGAAAAGACTTCACAATGAGAGTAGTTTGTTTGCCAGCAATAAACAAAGGAAGGGGGATATTGGGAAATCTATCCCAATTCTCAATTCGAAACAAAACAATAATGTAAAGGCGGATGTAAACAATGAGAGAGGACGACTAGTGATGTGTGTCAAATGGGACTCAAACATGGGATAGGGTGATTGCTCATTCATAAGAACTCTTGCTAAACGACATGGATAACATTGGTTTTAGGTATGCTTGTTAATATCTCGATCAAACAATCATATATCCAACGGTTTCTATTCAAACACCATCTTTTAAGTAACAACCAACCAACATATGCTTAGGGAGGTCACACTATTTCTTGCTTAGACTTTTAAATGGGTATTTCTGGCGAATTGAGCTATTTCTAGTCTCAATCTAGGTGGATTACCAAGTACCAACTAGCAATTTCACATCCGAAATTGTAAACCCCTTTTACAAGTAAGAACACAATCAAGTGAGGTACATAAATGTTTGCAGCCATCAATTTTAGAGTTAAAATATGGTGAAATCACTAGACCCACGTCATATTAGAAATTATAAACACAAATTAGCAACACCCATACCCATTTATCAAGCACCCATTATCACCACATCCCTAGACAAGAGGTTTAGCTACTCATGCTAGAGGAATAAAAAACAATACCAAATGGGTAAGTCAAATTCCTTTTCATTCAAGCTAAATATTCAATATCCAAGCTCAATTTTTACAAGAATGCTGATTCCAAGAGTTAGGAAGAAGGAATTGGAGTGAAACCATCTTCTTCTTTCTTGGGGAGAGAACTTGCTCACAACTCAAAGTTATTTTAAAAACTATTCAAATCTATATAAAAATATACTTGAAATGGGTTTTTGAAGTTTCCCAATTTATCATATAAAGATGGAAAAAAATGCCTTTCGGGAGCCATGCAGTGTGACGTGCGGTTCACACGTTACAATGTGTACATCGCACAACTCCACAATTGTGAACTAGAGACTTCAGCCAATCTTCAGTCTTCATGCATAGTGGGGTGCAGTCCGCAGACCTTGTGCGCATTGCATATCGACCGCACCACTTAAAAGATTTTTTAGCCAATTTTTGAGATTTGGTTTCATTTCTCATTTAAAAATCAAGGAAATTTGTCATTCAAAACAAGATATTGAGCTTCTCAAGTCATTGGCATGGACCATCAAGGTTTGCCTCTAGATTCGCTGCACAACTTGTCTCATTTATTCCTCTAAATTTAAATAGAGACTTCATGTTTCAATTTGAGTGCATGATGCCACTCACCACAAGAGAGAATCCCACTCACAATAATGAAATTCACAAAACAAAGGTATTTCAAGTGCACACATGTCAAACCATGGGATTGCCCATCATGTAAATTGCCACTAATGTAGGGTGGCCAAGCTCGAAATCACTAAGGACATGAGGGTTACAATGTTGGCTAGGCCTAAGGTGAGGATTTCATATGGCTCAAGTGACTACACCTCCCTAATGCTCTTTCTCATTGCTTTGAACACCGCTCACATTTTTTAACTTTGACTTCACCTTGTTTCTCCCTCACACAACCCAAGCTTTTCCCTTTCTATTTCTATCATTCAACATCCTTGTAACACCTTCATTTGGTATCACCCATTCTCTTCTTTTTCATTTTTTCTCATTGGATTTTTGGACTTTTTGGAGCAATTTGTTTTTTCAATTCATCATAAGGTGCTACCTTGAACTTTGAAGTGCATCTCTTTTCTTTTCCTCATTGATCACATACACCCCTAAATTTAGGCATTTGCCTATGTTGTCTTTTCATTCCCCCCCCCTAAACATAGTCTTTTAGCCTCATTTAACTTTCAAGCAATTAGGGAGGACGGGTGCCAAGATAGAGGTTCCAAAAAGGTTAAGGTCTCAAACAAGGTGCCAAAGAACGGTCACAAGCACAAAGGGGTTCACTAGGATTAATGTCGAGGGAAATCATTTGGGTGAAGTGGCTATCAATTAGGGCCTAAAATCATTTTCCAAGCTCGGTCACACCTAGAATTTTTCCTTGAATCACATTCGGAGCAAGTTCTAGATGACACATATGTACAAGAATAATGGTAAAGCCTCACCACACAAAGCATCATGTCACAAGACTTCTTTCATTAGTCTCAAGATCAATTGGGACAAATGACTTTTTACAAACTATTTCAAGTTCATTACGCACTCATTTGTGAATCGATAAAGCCAAAATGAGAGTGTGCAAGTCATGACAAGAGAACTCTTTCCTCAAAAATTCATTTTTCCTCTTTCCTTTCCTTTTCAAAAATGTCTTGCCAAGAAACAAAATTTTGTCGGTCCATTTCGAGACAAGGACACTACAGACTCAAATAAAACTAAAACTTGGCATTTTCCCTTAATAAAGTTGCCTCTCAATCTATCATAGGGAAACACCTACCCGGTTTAACACAAAAACAAAAGAAAAGAAAAAGAAAAATAAAGAAAATATTTTGCTCCTTGGGAAAGAACCGTGGTATTAAGAAAACCCTTGGAGTTTATTGCTAAACTACTATAAACAAGGTGATAACCAAATTTAAAGCACCCCCAAACACAAACGAAACATTTCCCTCAATGAGATTAGGTGTCTAGGAAAAAATTGTACTCTCTGGGACCTTGTGCGAAATGCACTAGGGATGGGGCAAACCACATAATCCGTCGCATGAAAATGGTGCTTTAGAGCCAGTGTTCTGCCTGGGGCTCATGCAAAATACATGTGAGGTACACTTTGGGGTGTGCGAATTGCCTAGTGGTCGCATGGTGGATTTAAATTTTCCATCGAAACTGCCAGTGTTCTATTGTGTGATGTGAAACTGACGTGTGCCGTGCATAATTACTGATGCGATCGCATATCAGTTGCATGCTAAAATGTCAAACTTTGCAGTCTTCTGCCTTGATTATGTGAACCGCTATGCGAGGCACACTGTTTGACATGCGATCACATCGTGGAACTCACATCCTGAAAATTGTTCCAACAACTTTACGTGTCTCCTAACTACAAGGCCAACAAAAACAACAAACAAAATAATACCAAAAAGAACAAATAAATAAAGGTAAATCAAAATGTTTGGGTTGCCTCCCAAGAAGCGCTTGGTATAACGTCACGGCTCAATGATAGTACCTCTTGTTCAAGGCTCATTGAGGTATATGGCTTCTAGGCATGCAACTTCCTCCAGGATGCCCAAGTACTTCTTCACTCACTGCCCATTCACCTTGAAGGTTGAACCATTTTCAGCTTCGAGCTCTATTGCACCATTTGGAAATACTTGACACACTTTGAAAGGGCCCAACCATTTGGACTTTAACTTCCCCGGAAAGAGTCGAAGTCAAGAACAAAAGGACCCAATCTCCAGGGGAGAATTCTTATTTGAAAATTTGTTGGTCGTGATAGTGCTTTATGTGCACTTTATAAATTGATTCACTATCATATGCCCTCATGCAGAACTCATCCATCTCATTAAGGTCCTCAACTCTAGCATAGGCAGCCTTTTCCCAATCTAAATCCAGCCTTTTCAAAGCCCACATAGCTTTATGCTCAAGTTATAATGGGAGATGGCAAGCCTTTCTAAAGACCATTTGATAGGGAGACATACCAATCGGGGTCTTGTACACTGTTCGATAAGCCCATAAAGCATCGTCCAAGTTTTGGGACCAATCTTCGATGGACGTTTACCGACTTGGTAAGAATAGATTTTATCTCCCTATTGGATACCTCAACTTGTCCGCTCATTTGTTGGTGGTAGGGAGTAGCGACTTTATACTTGACTCCATGCTTTTCAAGGAGAGTGCTGAACAACTAGTCGCATAAGTGTTACCACAATCGCTAATGATGGCTCGAGGGGTGCCAAACCATGCAAATATGTGCATCTTTAGAAAAGCGGTGACACTTTTGCCCTCATTGTTAGGCAATGCCACAGCTTCAACCCATTTTTAGACGTAGTCCACGGCCATAAGGATGAAAGTATTTCCATATGAACTTATAAATGGTCCCATGAAATAAATCCCCCACACGTCAAATAATTCCACTACAAGGATTGGTGTTAATGGAAGCTCATGGCGGTGAGACACGCCCCCTTCGCATTGACACTTATCACATACCTTCACTATATCATGGTTATCTTGAAAGAGAGTTGGCCAATAAAAAATCCACATTGTAACACTTTTGAAGCCGTGCGCATACCCCCATGGTGACCCCCAAAAAAGGAAGAGTGGCATGCATTGAAAATAATCATCATTTCAATTTCAGGGATACACCTTCGAATCATCCCATCAGCGCAAATTTTAAATAGGTAGGGTTCATCCTAATAGTAATTCTAGACATCATGCAAGAACTTCTTTTTCTGGTGTGAATTCAAACCATCCAAGAGAAAATCACTTGCCAAAAAGTTGATGAAGTCGGAGAACCATGGTATAAGATCGTGCAAAGCAGCCAAAATGTGTTCGTCGGGGAACGAGTCATTTATCTCATGTTCCCTTATGGGACTTCTCTCTTCTTCTAGCCTTGACAAATGGTCGGCCACTTGATTCTCGCAGCCCCTCCGATCTTTACTTAAAAATTGATTTCTTGGAGGAATAATATCCAACAAATTAGCAGAGGCTTGGCATCCTTCTTAGTCATCAAGTAACTTATTTATGCATGGTCAGTGTGCACTAAAACTTTGGTTCCCAAAATATATGCCCGAAATTTGCAAAGGCAAAAACTACGGCCAACAACTCTTGTTCTATCACGGTGTAATTTGTTTGAGCCGTATTTAATATTTTGCTCGCATAGTAGATTGGGTGAAAGTGTTTCTCTCTTTGTTGACCAAGTCCATCCCCCAAAGCTACACCACTAGCGTCGCACATAAGTTTGAATGGTTTTGACTAATCCAGTGCAATGATGACGGGGGATGAAGTTAACTTCTCTTTCAAAGTGAGAAAGGCCTTTATGCAACTACTATCAAAGTCGAATTTGGCTTCTTTTTTCAAGAAACTTACACAAGGGATAAGCCACCTTTGAGAAGTCTTTGATGAAGCGCCTATAGAACCTGGCATGACTAAGAAAACTCCTTATCCCTTTTAAAATTTTTGGAGGAGGTAGCTTGGATATACTTCAATTTTAGCTTGATCAACTTCTAGCCCTTTTTCATATATCTTGTATCCCAGTACTATTCCTTAGTTCACCATAAAATGGCACTTCTCCCAATTCAACACCAGGTTTGTTTCCTCACATCGTTTAAGCACTTCCTCTAAGTGTTCTAAACAATCAGCAAACTCATCCCCAACTATAGAAAAGTCATCCATGAAAATATCCATAGTATCTTCAACCATATCTGAGAATATAGACATCATACACAATTGGAACGTGGTCGGGGAATTGCAAATTCCAAAGGGAATTCTTTTGAATGCAAAAGTTCCATAAGGGCATGTAAATATTTTCTTCTCTTGATCTTCCGGTACGATTACGATCTGGTTGTAGCTGGAATACTCATCAAGAAAGCAATAAAAACCACGACCAGTCAACCTATCTAGTATTTAATCCATGAACGGTAGTGGAAAGTGATCCTTCTCCATCCATGAGATCAATTTTCGGTAATCCATACTCACCTTTCATCCAGTCACAGGTCTGACAGCTATCATCTCATCTTTTTCATTTGGCACAACAGTGATTCCACCCTTCTTGGGCACACATTGTACTGGTCTAACCTAAGTACTATCAGAGATGGGGAAGACCACTCCCGCATCTAACCAATTGATAATTTCCTTTTTCACCACCTCTTGCATATGTGGGTTTAGCCTTCATTGGTGCTTAATTGAGGGGGTACTTTCATCTTTGAGGTTTATCTTGTGTGTGCATATACCCGGGGGTATGCCAATTATATCAACAATATGGCACTAATGTGCTTCTTCAACACTCCCAACAATGCCTCCACTTGTTTGTCACTCATCTTGTTGGAGATGATGACTGGCAAGGTTTCATTAGCACCCAAGTATGCATATTTCTAGTGAGATGGTAGAGGCTTGAGCTCCAATATAGGTGGTTCAATAATTGAAGGCTTGAAAGGAGGTGTTTGCCTATTTTTCAAATCAAGATCAAGATTCTTTGGGGAGTAGGAGTAGGATACTATTCCCACTAATGCATAACAAATATAATCATATTTTTCTACCCCCTCACAATCATAATTTAACAACACTACTTCTAAAGCTTCATCTACGAACCCTCTTTTACATGTAGGTCCATGTGTTCCTCAATCTTGCCAATTGCAAAAGCCATTTGAAGGTCATTTGGTTGTTTCATAGATCTACACAAATCAAAGGTTGCTTCTTCTGCATTCAAGGAAAATTTTAATTCTCCCGAGTCTATGTCACTCAAAGTGCGCCCTATTTTTTGACTTGGTTGCCCCAATACAATTGGTATCACATAACCTCCTTGGCAATCAATCACAACAAAATCCATAGGGTACACAAATCGGCCCATCTTTACCAATATATCGTATCCAATCCCCACGGGATGCTTTACCAATCGATCCGCCATAACAAGTCTTATGTCTGAGATGGTGGGTTCCCCAAGTTGTGATTTCCAAAAGGTGGTCATTGATATAAGATTTACCTTTGCATTTTCATCACACACCATTTTTGTGGATTTGTGCATTTCCTTCGCATCACATAAAGTGCACACACCCATCGTCATCCCATCATTAGCCAAGTTTCCCGACATTATTTTACTACTTTGAGGGGACGTGTGAATTACCCCACCATCTTCGAAGTTGTACGGCGTGCGCATTTACTTTACAAATTTGGCATACTCGGGCATTTTGTTGAAAGCACTACTCGGTGAAATGTTGGTTGTGATTCTTTCCACCATAGGGTCAAATTCTCCTACGTGCTCATGCTCTTTATTTTGCACTACGCACTATGGAAAAGGCAGTGGGATTTTAGGAAAAGGTTTGCAAATTTTGGGCACCTTGTTCTTGCGATGTGTAGGTTGGGACAACCCTTTTTCCAAGACTTCTTATTTATAGGCTCACTTGTATTTGGAATCACAACATTAATAGGGTTGGGTGAGTCTTTCATATTTTCACTTCCTTCACCTTTCTTAACTTGCACAAAGCTGAATTGAGAGGTGAGCCAAACCATTCTCTCCTCAAGACGTTCAATGGCAATGGACTATGATTGTACCATTTGGGCAAGACTTCCAAGATCATATCTCAGCTTCTTAATGACTCCGTCAGTATATTCTACCTTCTCCAACACCATCATGAGCATACTTTCAATTCTAGAGCCACCATTTTATTCGTTCCAACCATGATTCCCATGATCATGATTGCCCAAACCTTGGAGACTTCCATGGGAACCCACCTCGTGGTTAGCCACAACCAACTCTTCACTACCTTTATTCAAACTCTATGCATCTTCCACTAACCTCACAGCCCCACTAACGCCAATGGTGTTGACTGTTTTAACTCGGTAATTTGCTGCACTCATCACCATAAATTTAAGAAGTATGGAGGTGATTGACAGTGCTCTATACCTTTGTGCACCACTCTTTACCCAATCCTCAATCTCTTTAGCAAAGGTCGCACCCATCGCTCCCAAATAACCAACATACAATCTAGCAAGGTCTCATTCTCAAGTAAACATGGGTAGAGAGAGAAGTACTGGGAATCAGTGCTTAAGGAATGTCTACCTGCAGCCAATCACAAACAACAAATCAAATAAAAAGAACAAACGCTCTACAAGGTGATTTCAATTCCACAATCAAAAAGTCTATTCAAACTCAACTCCCCAGCAACGGCGCCATTTTTGATAATGCTCAAGTGTACTCTCCTAGATAGAGGTATCAATGATCATTAGAGCAAAACACATTTATAGCACTCGACATGTGTCAGGGTCGATCCCATAGAGAATTGGTGATTAGCCAAGTTGATTATAAAGAAAAGACTTCACAACAAGAGTAGTTTGTTTGCAAGCAATAAAAGTAAAGGAAGGGGGAATTGGGAAATCTGTCACAATTTACAATTTGAAACAAAATAATAAAGTAAAGGCATATGTAAACAATGAGAGAGGACGACTAAGGATGTGTGTCAAATAGGACTCGAACATGGGATAGGGTGATTGCTCATTCATAAGAAATCTTGCTAAATGACATGGATAGCATTGGATTTAGGTATGCTTGTTAATCTCTCGATCAAACAATTATATATCCAATGGTTTCTATTCAAACACCATTGTTTAAGCAATAACCAACCAACATATGCTTGGGTAGGTCACACTATTTCTAGCTTAGACCTTTAAATGGGTATTTCTGGCGAATTGACCTATTTCTAGTCTCAATCTAGGTGGAATCCCAAGTACCCACTAGCAATTTCACATCCAAAATTGTAAACCCCTTTTACAAGCAAGAACAAAATCAAGCGAGGTAAATCAATGTTTGCAACCATCAATTTTAGAGTTAAAATATGGTGAAATCACTAGACCCATGTCATATTAGCAATTATAAACACAAATTAGCAACACCCAGACCTATTTATCAAGCATCCATTATCACCATATCTCTAGACAAGAGGTTTAGCTACTCATGCTAGAGAAATAAAAAACAATACCAAATGGGTAAGTCAAATTTCTTTTCATTCAAGCTAAATATTCAATATCCAAGCTCAATTTTTACAAGAATGATGATTCCAAGAGTTAGGAAGAAGGAATTGGAGTGAAACCATCTTCTTCTTTCTTGCGGAGAGAACTTGCTCACAACTCAAAGCTATTTTAAAAACTATTCAAAACTATCTAAAAATATGCCTGAAATGGATTTTAGAAGTTTCCCAATTTGTTATACAAAGATGGATAAAAATGCCCTTTGGGAGCCATGCGATGACACGTGCGGTTCACATGTCACAATATACACGTTGCACAGCTCCACAATTTTAAACTAGAGACTTCAGCCAATCTTCAGTCTTTATGCAAAGTAAGGTGCATTCTGCACTATACCTTATGCGCATCGTATATCAACCGCACCCCTTAATAGATTCTTTAGTTAATTTTTGAGCTTTGTGCGGTGGGAGGTGCGGACTGCACCTCATGTTTTTCATGTCGCATGAGATCCACACGTCTCGACAAAGTCTCCATCTTGTTCAATCCTTCACACTTCAACTCATTTTCAGCTCTGTTTGGTCCAATTCCTTATTTTCCATCTTAGGACAGAAGTACCTGCATTTATGTCAATAAAAGCCATAAGAACCTCTAAATATTATTAAAACATAGCAATAATACATGATTAAAGGCTAAATGAGTTGGTAGATTATCGACTCATCAATGGCCAAATACCCTTACCTCTTTCCTCCAGCTCCAGCTCCAGCTTGAGGTAATAGTTCCTCTTCAGTTTCCCTGCTTCATCATGCATCTCAGTCTAAGTATTATGTTTCCTCAGTTATTCCTGCAGTTTTGGCATGTTTTCATGTCCTTAGAACTTACTTCAGTCATATGTCAGTTCCTAGTACTTAGTGGTAGGGAATGCAGCTCATTCCCTCCAAACCCAGCTTATTTATTCTTTATTCGAGGATGAATGATCCCAAGGGGGAGATAGTGTAACACCCCAAAACTTCCAGTCCTAGACCCAACTCAGAAACACTATAAAATAAAAATTTCCAAGTCAATGTTAGATTCATGAGACATATCCATGATCCATGGAATAGTCTGCGAGTCATGGACTGGACTCGTGGAACTCAGAATAGAGGCCAGCCCTTTTGAGGTCAAGTCCATGAGTTGAAACCACGGACTGTGGAATAGTCCATGAGCCATGGAATCCACTCGTGGAACTAAGACCTGAGGCCTTACTATCCCTATGAAACTACTACTTGTTTCCACGAACCATGGATTGATCCATGAGTCATGGAAAGGTCTCATGAATCTCAGACCCGAGGGTCATGAATTCCTCTAGAATCACAGATAAGTTCCATGAGCCATGGATGATTCCACAAGACTTGAACCCCATTCATAAATCTCAGACCCGCAGCTTGATAAAAAGGCCCAAGAACCACAACAGGGTTCTATGAGTCATGAAAGCATCCACAGACCGTAGAACCTGTGTGTGGAACATGAGTCGCAATTTTTCCAGCAGATTTCTTTTATTTTCCTAGAGGTGTTTTAGACTTTTCCTATCTCCTTTAAGGACTAAGCTATGTCATTTTTCTTAGTCTAAGTCTAATTAGAAAGTCAAAAACTACCTAAATCTCCTATTCTCCTAAAAGTCATCTGATACTTAGAAATTAATAGCGAAAAGAAGTGACGCTTTTTCTCAAGAACAAGCTGGAAGTTTTCTTCAAGCTAAGCCCCAAAAAACAAAAGATTTCACCGTAGAACCTTCTTTTAGGTATGTGGGATGTCATCAATGGGTCCCTTTCACCCATTGAGTCCCTAACTTCAGTATAGTTCTTCAGACCTAGGGTTCCTAAACCTTATGAAATCATTGCAAATTCAGATTATATTGCTTGTATGAAATTCATTGCATGTTTTCTTAGGAACCTAGGATAGCCATATGTACAAAGTTCAGTAATCCTAACATGTGTTAATTTCAGTACTCATAATTTATTATTTCTAGTCAGATAATTCAGTCATTCAGGCTTCATGATTTGAATGCCTTCAGTTTTCAGTATTATTGTTCATTCTCAGTTATATCAGTATTTGAGCTATCCAGTATTTAAGTTTGCATTCATTGCTTATATATTCAGTTGGGAGTAGACTTACCACCTAGTGGACGAAGGGATGAAGGCTCACTCATCATTTTAGGCTGAGACCTTTAGTAGAAGTCCCCGAGTCCCAAAACTATGGCGCCACTGTAGGTTCTAAAGGGTTCACCCATCAGATTAGGCATAACACCCTTCTCACTTGTGGACATCAGTTTAGTGGATTAGATTTGTTTGTAACCTTGGCAAGGTATGAACAGCCTCTCAGCCAAGGTTATAGGTTTTCCCAATAGTTAGCTCAACTTGCGGAATGTCGATTAACAGTAGCTCCCATAGTTTAGATTCAGTACTTGCATTGACCTTGTATTCAGTCTTTCAGTTATTCAGTTCAGCTCAGCATGTTACAGATCATGATTTAATACTTGGTCATTTCAATCAGTTTACCTCCTAGTTCATGTTCCAGTCTATTTATCATGTTTAGCGTATCATTTACCTCTTAAGTATTGGTATATTCAGCTTTACATATATATGCATGCTCAGTATATTCATAGTACTGATGCATACTTTTGTGCTACATCTTATCATGATGTAGGTTCAGGCACCAAGCATCCAAACCGCTCTTAGTGCGACTTTCCAATCTTTACTTAGCAGCTTAGTGGTGAGTCCTCATAGTTTGAGGAAAATAATTATGCTTATTCATTTCAGTCATATATTTCAGTTTTCAGACTTTTAGAGTTAACTGGGGGCTTGTCCCAGCAAATTACTTCAGTTAGAGGCTTTCATACATAGAACTAGAATCAGCTTTTGGATTGTCAGTTTTATTTTCAGTCTTACTACATTCTTAGATATTTATATATTCAGATATACTAGATTATATTTCCAACCTACATATTTAAACCAGTTTAGCTTCCGTACATATAGTATTTCTTTTAAAAATGCCTACATATGCCAGACCATGGGTTAGCTTGGGGTCATTCGTGACACTAAGCACCGTGTTGTGTCTAGGGGGTAGCCTCAGGGCGTGACAATATTGCATGTATAATTCACTTTTAATACATAGTATAGATTTATCATAGTATTTCTATGCATTGCTATAGATGATAATAAATATAAAGTATTGCTAAAAACAATAATTATTTATTAAAAAGTATTCATCCAAGTAATTTTTCCAAATCTAATGAGTACTCTTAAATCATCATTTTATGTAAAATTTCAAAAAGAAAAGAGTAAATGGCCCAAAAGACTCATGATTGGGATTTGATATGATGTTATACAAGACCAAACCCAAGCCCAATAATAGGTGAAGACTCAATGTGCACTATCGGTCGTCATCATCAAAATCATCCTTTTTTATTCTCAAAATTGAGAGAATATTGAATGCGGGAACAAAAGTGAAAATGGAGGTGAATTCTGACTGATTATTCTGTCCTCAACAATCTTGATGATGGCTGCCTCATGTGCATCTGTAGTTTTCTCGTCCCAATTCCAGCTATCAAAATTACTCCCTTGCCTATATTTCATAGAAATTAATTTCTCTATCATTTGCTTTGCTTTGGAAGAACTTTTCAATTTCAGATAAATTCACAGTTCTTTGGATCAAGAATTGCAAAACTCTTAGTCTTTTATTCCCTAATGGGGGAGTTTTAAAGTAAAAGAAAGATTTGTAACTTATATTCAAACAAGTAACAACGTAAAAGTTTCAAGTATTGTAATCTATGAGAGAAGCGACTAGGAAAGTGTTCCCCATGTGCTCATAACGCAGTAAGGCATTGTACCAGCAATCTAGTCTAGTGCTCTGCATGCAATATTGGTAAGTTAGGTTCTCCTAAGCAGATGGTTACCAAAATAGAAGAATATCACCATGCAACTTGGTCAGTCTACGAGCGTTTGCTTTGCTAACCCTTACCAATAATCCCATATTAGCTTTCCCTAGGCAAGTTTATCACGACCCAATTTCTCGGTCATGATGGCACCTACAACCCCCCAGTAGGCGAACCAATTCCCGTAGCCCAGGACAGTTAGTAATGGGCTACTATCTAACAAATAAGCGGAAGAATAGTTTAATAAGCAAAAGTAAGAGAGTAAGATGAGGAGAATAGATAACAGGAGTACATATATACATATGCGGAAACTAAACCAAACCCCAAGACCTGGTATCATAGTATAGAGCCAAAACTACATACATGGAGTGCAAACGATCAAAAATAATATATACAGATGTCTCTGAATGGTAATAGAGTACATGAAGCACAAGATAAACTAAAGCTAAGCTCCGATCACCAAGAGCTCACCCTCAGTCTGAAGTAGTCCCCAGCAGATCTCCAAGCACGAATCACAGCGATCGAACGGCGATGGCCCACGCTAGGATCTGCACCCAAAGATGCAGGGGGTAGGGTGAGCACCAAATGCGAAGCATAAGGTACCAGTAGGTATCATAGGCCGACTGGGTACATATAAGATAAAAGCGTAGTAACAGACAGAATAGAAGCAAGTAGTCACGGAAATCAACAAAAGTTACACAGGAACTAGCCTAGAGGAAAATCAACAGAACCACATGTGAGGCCAACAAGAAAAATATATACACCATAGGCACAAGTGAAAGTAAGAAACAATGCACCTGGGGTCCTTGCAATAACAGTGTATACATAAGTTTACGAAATGGACGGTATACCGGTAACCTCAAGTGTAAGAAGAGGAAAAGAGTGATGATAGGCATGCTCAAGGACATGAATCAAACTCAACAAATCATATCAATCTCAATCCAGAAACTAACAGTCTAGCAGTAACTAATTTCATAATTAACCATAAGAGGGAACAATTCTACAAGTAAATAGCAAGAGTCTACCTACAGTCCCCCGGCCGCCCATACAACCGAGGAACACAAACAAGTGAAAACAAACCCTCTGGCATCCCATACTACCGGAGCATACAATCAACAAACAACAAACAAGGGTGGAGCCTCAAGCAATGAATGATATGATGCATGAAGGTCTCAAGTGAAATGGTATCTCTGTATGTACCTCCTCCGGTGCCGATCCGGCCCAGCAGGTAGGTTCCATGGAAGGACACTGTCCGTATACCTCTACTCCACCGTATACCCTTCCTCTGGCACACGCAGCCCGCAGCCCCTGGCCTGGATGGCAAGGTCCATGGAGGTCCCAGACCCCATACTAAAACTCAGTATCAAAACATATCGTCCGGAAGCAAGTCCGGGTTCAAGATAGAGACCCAGTCTCGAATATGCATGCCTAGACCCTGTCAAGGACTAAAGTAGTAGGAAAATATCTCAAAAACCCCTTCAAGGGTGCCCGGGCATAACCGGGTCTAAACAGTAGAAAGTCATCTCAGGTGCTCGGTCCGACCGAGGCTAAAAATCATCTCAAGTAGCAAGAAAACTCAACTAGCACCCCGGCCCTGCCGAGTCTAGCTTTCATCGTAAAACTGGTGTTTTAAAACATAATTTTACTTTCTTTTACGCAGGAATATTCACAAGTTAAATCAAACCATTTCCAAATCATTTCCATTAAAAACTGGCCCCCGAGGCCATGCAAGGTGAGAAAATGGTGCCAGTAGGCCGAAGCCAAAACCATAGTAAAACATGGATAAAACGTCTTTATATGCATGGAAATGGTATGATCACACACAATAGCTGCCCAGCAGCTCACAATCAACCTATCGACCCTGCACAGCCCCACAGCTACTCAGCAAGCATAACCAACTGAGAAGGATAATTCTATGCCCGGGACTCGCGGACATTCCCAAAATCCCACCTTCTATGTTCCAGAGTCAACAAGGCCTCACAGGACCACAAGGCTAAATAAAATATATCGGCAAGTACTACAAGCAACGGAGGAACAAAAGTAGGCGGACATGAATAAAGCGGTCGAGGTCTGTGGTACCAACCTAATAAACCAACCCAAGGATGCCCATTAATACAATTTTATCATATATATGCGGAGTCTAGGGAAAATAAACCGTAACATACCTGTGGTCCGATGACAAGCTTGAACTTCTCCAAAAAAGCTCTGAAATGAAATCACACTCGAACTCGGACTTGAATAACTTGACATAGATAATTGATTTCTTTTTCGAAATTAAACACAACGTCAAAATATATCTAGTTCCACCTAATTCTCTCCGTATACGTATGTAGAAGGTAACCTTTGTTGCTGCAACATCTCATTCTAAATATAGAAATGGAAGGGACTTAATAGAGTTGGTAAAATGAGAAGATATCTACTACATAATATAGATATATATATTTGGAGATATTAGTGGAATGCCTAGTGGCATTATGCACCATTGTGTGCACTTTCCACAACTCCACGTGGAGTTTGGTGTCAACCCAAAGTGTTTTATCCCGTTATATATATATACTCGGGTATTGCATATATTCGTGGTAAAATATATATAACTTTTTGAATATACCATAATTAATAGAAAATCATTTCAAATAAAACCTAATATATTATACTAATAATTTTCAACATAACAAAATTTACTATCTCCGTTAAAATATTACAATGTATAAAAATCTTATAAAATAAATACATATACAATTATATCGTAACAAAAATATTTTTCATAAACCTTTAAAATATTTTGAAAAGGTAATAATAACATAACTTTCTACCACATTCAACTTTTAAATTAAAAATTTTCAAGTACGCACGATTTCGATACTCAAGAACTCTCTTGGAACCCTCCCTTATGTTTTCTCATTGTTTCAGAATTGAAATGGCATTTTAAAACGTGTAGTTGAGGCTTTAAACCGATTTTGACCCGACCCGGTTCGCGACCCGATTCGCGACCCGGTTCGCAACCTGGTTTCTCCCAGACATTCCACGGTAAAACAGTCATAACTCTTTACTCCGAGATCAGTTGGACGTGAGGTTTTGTTCTTTGGAAATTAGACTCGTAGATCTTCGATTTGGTATTTGGGGGGACTTCCAACTCTTTATATATTGGGAGAAAAGACCTGAGATATTTTACCCAAAGTTCAGAAAATTTATTAAAGGAACCTACGATAACTTTTGCCGACTTACTTGTCTTCAAACTTATAATGCGACCAAACAAATGGACCCGACACCAAAATACCGGTCCTGACAAGCCTTAAGTGACTTGGGGCCGCTACAAACAAGATCTAACGGTTGAAGGAAAACGTATACGTGGAAATAACCGGAAGGGTCATTACATCATCCACTACTAAAAAGGACTTTCGTCCTCGAAAGTCAAGCTCAAGGGGGTACCTGAAGGCTAAAATAGCTGCGGATACTGATCCCACATATCTCTCTCGGTCTCCCAGGTAGCCTCCTCGACTGGACGGTGCCTCCACTTAACCTTAACAACCGGGATCTCTCGAGACCTCAATCTCCTGACATCTCTGGCCAAAATAGCTGCCGGCTCCTCAACAAAGGCTAAACCCTCACCCAACTGAACTGAATCCCACTGCAACACATGAGACTCATCTGGGACATACCGACGCAACACGAAACATGAAATACAGGATGTATAGATGAAAACATCGGAGGCAAGGCTAGCTGATAGGCAACGCTACCAACCCTCTGAAGAATCTCAAACGGCCCAATGTACCTGGGGCTAAGCTTGCCCCGCCTACCAAATCTCATCACGCCCTTCATGGGCGATACATGGAGAAACACCAAGTCACCAACACTAAACTCCAGGGCATGGAGCCTACGATCAGCATAACTCTTCTGCCTGCTCTGAGCTGCCCAAAGTCTGTCCTGAATCACTCGGACTCGGTCTAAGGAATCTCGAAGCAGATCTATTCTCTGTGGCCTAGAACTAAAACCATCAAACCAACCTACCGGTGATCTGCAATGCCTGCCATACAAAGCCTCAAAAGGTTCCATGCCGATACTCGAATGGAAACTGTTATTATGAGCAAACTCTGCCAAGGGAACAAACTGATCCCAAGAACCTCCAAAGTCAAGAACACATGCCCGAAGCATGTCCTCCAGAATCTGAATGGTCCTATCGGACTGGCCATCTGTCTGAGGGTGGAAAGCGGTACTAAGATGAACCTCTGTACCCAAATCTTGCTGAATAGCCCTCTAGAACTGAGATGTAAACTGAGTGCCGCGGTCGGAAATAATAGAAGCTGGGACCCCATGCAACCGAACAATCTCACGAAGGTAGATCTGAGCTAACCTCTCTGCACCATAAGAAGTATGAACCGGCAAGAAATGTGCTGAATTAGTCAGCCTATCAACAATCACCCATATGGAATCAAACCCATGAGAAGTACGAGGCAAACCAACAATGAAGTCTATAGTAATCCCTTCCCACTTCCACTCAGGAATGGGAAGTCGCTGCATCAAACCACCAGGTCTCATGTGCTTGAACTTAACCTGCTGCCAGTTCAAGCACCGAGATACAAAATCCGCTATATCCCGCTTCATACCACTCCACCAGTAAAGCTGCCTCAAGTCTCTATACATCTTTGATGTGCCAGGGTGAATGGAGTATCTAGTACAATGTGCCTCATGAATTATTAACTGAATCAAATCACTAATCCTCGGAACACAAAGGCGACTATCAAACCTCAGAACCCCATCTGAATCTAGAGTAGCCTGGCTGGTCTCACCCTGAACAACCCGATCACGAAGGTCACACAACTGCTGATCCTCAAACTGACGGCTTTGAATCTGATCAATCAAAGTAGAACGAACCTCAACACTGGCGAGAACTCTGCTAGGATCCGATAAGTCAAGCCTAACCAAACGGTTAGCCAAGGACTAGGTGTCCAAGGCCAATGGTTGCTCTGAAACTGAAAGAGAAGCTAGGCTACCCATACTAACTGCCTTACGGCTCAAAGCATCCGCTACCACATTTGCCTTGCCCGGATGATACAGAATAGTAAAGTCATAGTCCTTCAGTAACTCGACCCATCTCCTCTGTCTCGAGTTCAGCTCTCGCTGACTCGTGATATACTGAAGACTACGGTGATCAGTGAAGATCTCACAGCGAACTCCATACAGGTAATGCCTCCAGATCTTGAGCGCGAAAACTACCGCTGCTAACTCTAAATCATGAGTGGGGTAGATGTGCTCGTGAACCTTCAGCTGCCTCGACACATATGCTATTACTTGACCCTGCTGCATCAACACACAACCAAGACCAACCCCAGAAGCATCACAATACACGGAGAAGCTCTAACCCTCAACCGGCAAAGTCAAAACTGGAGCTGAAGTCAATAAGGCCTTAAGCCTCTGGAAACTATCCTCACACTGATCCGACCACTGAAATGGGACATCCTTCCTAGTCAGCATAGTCAAGGGTGCTGCTATGGAAGAAAATCCCTCAACGAACCATCTGTAGTAACCTGCTAACCCAATAAAGCTGCGGACCTCAGTAGCAGTAGTAAGTCTAGGCCTATCACGAACCGCAGAAATCTTTCTCGGGTCAACCCTAATCCTATCCTTAGACACCACGTGCCCTAGGAATGCACTTGACTCGAGCCAAAACTCACACTTTGAGAACTTGGCATAAAGCCGATGATCTCTCAAAGTCTGGAGTATAACCCTTAAGTGCTGCTCATGCTCATCTCTACTACGCGAGTATACCAAGATGTCGTCTATAAAAACTATCACAAATGAGTCCAAATACGGCCAAGAACCCTGTGCATCAAGTTCATAAAGGCTGCGGGGGCATTAGTCAACCCAAAAGACATCACTAGGAACTCATAATGGCCATAACGTGTCCTGAATGCTGTCTTAGGGATGTCCTCCGCCCTAATCCTCAACTGATGGTAGCCAGACCTCAAATCAATCTTCGAAAACACAACTGAACCCTGAAGCTTGTCAAACAAGTCATCAATCCTCGGTATCGGATACCTATTCTTCACTGTCACCCTATTCAGCTGTCGATAATCAATACACATGCGCATCGACCCATCCTTCTTCTTCACGAAGAGAACAGGAGAACCCCAAGGTGACACACTAGGTCTAATAAACCCCTTAGCTAACAGATCCTGGAGCTGCTCCTTAAGCTCCCTCAACTCAGCAGGAGCCATACGGTAAGGGGAAATAGAAATGGGCCTAGTGCCCGACTCTAGATCAATAGCAAAATCAATATCTCTCTCAGGTGGAAGGCCTGGCAGGTCAGTAGGAAACACATCGAGGAAGTCTCTAACCATAGGAACAGACTCAGGAGAAGTAGGGTCAGCACTAACATCTCGGACATATGCTAGATAAGCTAAACACCCACGGGAAATCAACTTCCTAACTCGAAGACAAGAGATGATCCCAGATGGTGCATGGCTAACAGAACCCTGCCACACAACCGGGGATACACCGGGCATAGCTATGGTAATGGTCTTGGCATAACAATCTAAAACCACACGGTGAGGGGATAACCAGTCCATGCCCAGTATCACATCAAAATCTAGCATATCAAGAATCATCAAATCACCCTAAGTCTATGAATCACCAATAGATAGCATACAAGATCTCACAATCTGATCCAGTACTAAAGAATCTCCTACTGGGTTCGAAACAGAAACAGGGACAGATAATGGCTCACTAGCCAACCCCAAAAATGGTACAAAGTAGGCAGCTACATATGAACTAGTGGATCCAGGATCAAATAAAGCCATAGCAGACTGATGGCACACAGAAATCGTACATGTAATCACAGCATCTGAGGCCTCTGCCTCTGGTCTCCTAGGGACCGCGTAAAGCTGACGACGACCTCCACCTGCCCGACCGCCATCCCTACCACCTGCTCTACCGTGTGGATAACCACCTCTACTCTGATGACCACCCCCTCTAGCCGGGGGGTGAACTGCCCGTAAAGGCTCGGCCAACTGAACTGTACCCTGCTGAGGGCAATGTCTAGCAAAATGACCAATCACACCACAAGTAAAACAAGCCCCTGACGGCCTACTCAGTCAATATAAACTAGCAGATCCCGTATGACCACCACGACCTGATGCCCCAGAAGCTATACCCCTCGAAGACTAGCCGCCATAGCCCTAATGGCTGCTCTGACCCTGCTCGAACTGGGTACTACAAAAAGTCTGAAGGGAAGCCTGAACCAGTCGGCTAGACTGACCCTGGTACTGCTGTGGCTGTTAACTCCGGCTCCACTGGCCAGGACCTCTACCACCATATCTGGAACCACTGTAGACACCCTGATGCCGAGGCCTCTTATCTCTGGACCCCTGATCATGTCGCTGTAAGTCCTCCACAGTGTGGGCATAGTCTACAATAGCCTGGAATGACCGACCACTGGCAATCAATATCTCAGCTGGCTGCCTGATCTCTGGCCTCAAACCCCATACAAATCTGCGAATCCTATCAGCCTCGGTAGGAATGATCATAGCTCTGAACGGTGCTAGCTGATGAAAACGGGTCTCATACTCCGAGATAGTCGTAGACCCCTGCATAAGGTGAGTAAACTGCTCCCTGCGACGCTCACGATCACTCTGAGGTAGGAACTTGGCCATAAAGGCCTCATAAAACTCAGACCAGGTCAAAGGGGGTGACGATGTTGGTCTACAAGCAACCTGGGCCCTCCACCATAACTTCGCTGGGCCCTTCAACTGATAGGTAGTATAACCAACCCCGTGAGTCTCCAACAAACCCAAATGATGCAACATCTCCTCACAGGTAGTAATAAAGTCATGTGGATCCTGTCCAGAAGTACCCGCAAACCTCGGAGGTGCTAACCTCAAAAACCTACCCAACGCTTTCTGCTCTGACTCTGTCATAGCTGGGCGAGGAGCAAGAGGCTGTGCAACAGATGGGACCGGAATGACCTCCGCACGGGGAGCCATAGTAGCAGGCTGCGCTCCTGAGCTCTGGGCACCCAGGGTTGCCCCTTGAGCGGGTGTCTGCGCTACCTCAGAAGGCCACTCTCCAATCACACCCAAAAGCTGTAATAGTAATCCCCAAATATCTGGAGGCTGAGCTGCGGCTGGAGCTGGCACAGAAGTGGGCAATAGAGCTGGTACTGGATCTGGTGCTGGAGCTGGTACTGGAGCTGGTACTGTAGCTGGTGGTACCTGGGCTGCCCCCTGATCCACATGCTGCTCGGGCTCTATCTCCACCCTAGCAGCTCTAGCAGGTGCCACTGATAGAGGGCGTCCTTGACCCTTAGCTAGAGTGGAAGGCTCATCTCCGGGTGATGCCGATGATCTCGTACGAACCATCTGCGGAAGAATGAAGTAGAACAAATGAGATTTCCAGAAATTTCAAGGGTTCCACGCACGACACAGAAGCAATGAAAGAGTCAAATTTCCTAAAATGTCCCTATAGCCTCCAAAAGATTGAGTACAGACATCTCCGCCCCGATCTGCAGGACTCTACTAGACATTGGCTATTATACCGATGACACCGGTGAACCTAAGGCTCTGATACCAAGTTGTCACGACCCAATTTCTCGGTCATGATGGCACCTACAACCCCCCAGTAGGCGAACCAATTCCCGTAGCCCAGGACAGTTAGTAATGAGCTACTATCTAACAAATAAGCGGAAGAATAGTTTAATAAGCAAAAGTAAGAGAGTAAGATGAGGAGAATAGATAACATGAGTACATATATACATATGCGGAAACTAAACCAAACCCCAAGACCTGGTATCATAGTATAGAGCCAAAACTACATACATGGAGTGCAAACGATCCAAAACAATATATATAGATGTCTTTGAATGGTAATAGAGTACATGAAGCACAAGATAAACTAAAGCTAAGCTCCGATGGCCAAGAGCTCACCCTCAGTCTGAAGTAGTCCCCAAAAGATCTCCAAGCACGAATCACAGCAATCTAACGGCGATGGCCCACGCTAGGATCTGCACCCAAAGATGCAGGGGGTAGGGTAAGCACCAAATGCAAAGCATAAGGTACCCAGTAGGTATCATAGGCCGACTTGGCACATATAAGATAAAAGCGTAGTAACAGACAGAATAGAAGCAAGTAGTCACGGAAATCAGCAAAAGTTACATAGGAACTAGCCTAGAGGGAAATCAACAGAACCACATGTCAGGCCAGCAAGAAAAATATATACACCATAGGCACAGGTGAAAGTAAGAAACAACGCAACTGGGGTCCTTGCAATAACATTATATACATAATAATTTTACGAAATGGATGGTATACCGATAACCTCAAGTGTAAGAAGAGGGAAAGAGTGATGATAGGCATGCTCAAGGACATGAATCAAGCTCAACAAATCATATGAATCTCAATCCAGAAACTAACAGTCTAGCAGTAACCAATTTCATAATTAACCATAACAGGGAACGATTCTACAAGTAAATAGCAATAGTCTACCTACAGTCCCCCGGCCGCCCATACAATCGAGGAACACAAACAAGTGAAAACAAACCCTCCGGCATCCCATACTACCGGAGCGTACAATCAACAAACAACAAACAAGGGTGGAGACTCAAGAAATGAATGATATGATGCATGAACGTCTCAACTGAAATGGTATCTCTGTATGTACCTCCTCCAGTGCCGATCCGGCCCAGTAGGTAGGTTCCATGGAAGGACACTGCCCGTATACCCTTCCTCCGGCACACGCAGCCCACAGCCCCTGGCCCGGATGTCAAGGTCCATGGAGATCCCAGACCCCATACTAAAACTCAGTATCAAAACATGTCGTCCGGAAGCAAGTCCGGGTTCAAGATAGAGACCAAGTATCGAATATGCATGCCCAGACCCTGTCCAGGACTAAAGTAGTAGGAAAATATCTCAAAAACCTCTCCAAGGGTGCCCGGGCATAACCGGGTCTAAACAGTAGAAAGTCATCTCAGGTGCTCGGTCCGACCGAGGCTAAAAATCATCTCAAGTAGCAAAAAAACTCAACTAGCACCCCGGCCCTGCCGAGTCTAGCGTTCATCATAAAACTGATGTTTTAAAACATAATTTTACTTTCTTTTACCCAGGAATATTCACAAGTTAAATCAAACCATTTCCAAATCATTTCCATTAAAAACAGGCCCCCGGGGCCATGCAAGGTGAGAAAATGGTGCTAGTAGGCCCGAAGTCAAAACCATAGTAAAACATGGATAAAACCTATTTATATGCATGGAAATGGTATGATCACACACAATAGCTGCCCAGCAGCTCACAATCAACCTATCGACCCTGCACAGGCCCACAACTACTCAGCAAGCATAACCAGCCTAGAAGGATAATTCTATGCCCGGGACTCGCGGACTTTCCCAAAATCCCACCTTCTATGTTCCAGAGTCAACAAGGCCTCACAGGACCACAAGGGTAAATAAAATATATCGGTAAGTACTACAAGCAACGGAGGAACAAAAGTAGGCGGACATGAATAAAGCGGTCGAGGTCTGTGGTACCAACCTACTAAACCAACCCAAGGATGCCCATTAATACAATTTTATCCTATATATGCGGAGTCTAGGGAAAATAAACCGTAACCTACCTATCGTCCGATGACAAGCTTGAACTTCTCCAAAAAAGCTCTGAAATGAAATCACACTCGAACTCGGACTTGAATAACTTGACGTAGATAATTGATTTCCTTTTCGAAATTAAACACAACGTCAAAATATATCTAGTTCCACCTAATTCTCTCTGTATACGTATGTAGAAGGTAACCTTTGTTGCTGCAACGTCTCATTCTAAATATAGAAATGGAAGGGACTTAATAGAGTTGGTAAAATGAGAAGATATCTACTACATAATATAGATATATATATTTGGAGATATTAGTGGAATGCCTAGTGGCATTATGCACCATTGTGTGCACTTTCCACAACTCCACGTGGAGTTTGGTGTCAACCCATAGTGTTTTATCCCGTTATATATATACTCGGGTATTGCATATATTCGTGGTAAAATATATATAACTTTTTGAATATACCATAATTAATAGAAAATCATTTCAAATAAAACCTATTATATTATACTAATAATTTTCAACATAACTAAATTTACTATCTCCGTTAAAATATTACAATATATAAAAATCTTATAAAATAAATACATATACAATTATATCATAACAAAAATATTTTTCATAAACCTTTAAAATATTTTAAAAAGGTAATAATAATATAACTTTCTACCACATTCAACTTTTAAATTATAAATTTTCAAGTACGCACGATTTCGATACTCAAGAACTCTCTTGGAACCCTCCCTTATGTTTTCTCACTGTTTCAGAATTGAATGGCGTTTTAAAACGTGAATTTGAGGCTTTAAACCGATTTTGACCCGACCCGGTTCGCGACCCGGTTCGCAACCCAGTTTCTGCCAGACAGTCTGCGGTAAAATAGTCATAACCTTTTCCTCCAAGATTAGTTGGATGTGAGGTTTTGTGCGTTGGAAACTAGACTCATAGACCTTCGATTTGGTTTTCAGGGGGACTTCCAACTCTTTATATATTGGGAGAAAAGCCCTGAGACATTTTACCCAAAGTTCAGAAAATTTATTAAAGGAACTTACGATAACTTTTGCCGACTTACTTGTCTTCAAACTTATAATGCGACCATACAAATAGACCCGACACCGAAATACCGGTCCTAACAAGCCATAAGTGACTTAGGGCAGCTACAAACAAGCTCTAACGGTTCAAGGAAAATGTATACGTGAAAATAACCGGAAGGGTCATTACAAAGTTCAAGCTAATTTGATGAGGGTTAGTAGCCTCAAATTTACGTTGTGTAATACCCTTTCCTATTCGTTACCCTTTTGGTCAAGCAAGTAGGAATAAGGCAGGTTCTAACGTTTGTAACCGTTAAAAAGAAATCAAAGTAAGGGAAAGAACAATACATGCATGAACATCATTCTAGGATTAGTAAGTACTTTGCCTACTTTGTTAATCCTTCCTGGTTCCCACAACCCTAGTTGTGGATTTAGCTAATCATGGTTGTAAGAGAATAGTCAGATTTAGATAAAGAGATCATGATTATAACATACAATAATTAGTAAAGAAAACCGAAATCTTGAATTATTAAGAACATTTCAATAATCAAGAAAAAAACTTGAATTCTCAAAAGTATGGAATAATACTATCAACAATATGTTTTGATGTCCCAAAATTGCATAATAATTGCGTAACAATTGCGTAACATCAGAACTAAAACCTTAGGGAAGGTATTTGTAGACAACTAAGACCAAATCCTGACAGAATTAGGAGAGCTGGAATGCAGCACTTTCGATGGGCAGGCCCTACGGTCTATCCTGGGTGCCACGGGCATTGTGGTCTGCCCGTTGGATCTTCTATTCATGGTGTATACTGGTCTTCCCTATTTCCACGATCTATGATAACGATCTATCATGGTTCCCATGGGCATCATGGGTAACCCATCAGCAAATTCATCTGAAGTCCCAGTGGCTCTAGTCCATTTTGATGGGTGTGTGCGACGTCACATCGCAGCTCTCATGGGCGTTGTGGCTGGGCGTTTGAACTTAGGTTCTTGCCTTTAGCTTCTCTAGTTCATTTCCACGAGCTAGTGTGATGGCCCATGATGACTCTGATTCCCCTCCCAGATGATCATGAGATGGGATTTTGCCTTTAAACCTTGCTTCTTCATTTAGACGTTTCTTCCCACGGGCTGTGGTGGATCCCATGCCCGTGGGGCAACACTTATAGCCCAGAAATATCACTTTTTCTATCATTTTGTCTTTTCAATACTTTCCCCTGCACATGTAGCAAACATGCATCATATCTAATAAAACACACTTAAGAACTCCCAAAATCCTTAGTTTTAAGCATCAAAAGTCCTGTGAAATCCCGGCACATCAACACTATCAATTTAGAATGTTCGTTTTCCCTCAAGCAATAAAATGAAAAAAAAAACTAAAATGACGCTTCATCAAAAGAAACCCAGGAACTACAGCAGCCAAGTGGTTCATCCATTTCAGTTGATAGAATCAATACCCACTCCTTGTCAGTTCAAAATCAGTGCATACATACAAGTTATCAAGACAACACAAAACGGATCCATGGATGACAATATGATATCAATGAACAACCCAGCATATACAGAAGACATTTATCTGAAGAGTCAGCAATCACAGTCTACTCTAGTGCCCTTATAGCAAAGTAGTCCTGCTCTCATAGAATTTCATTCAATAAACAGGGACTGGGAACACACTCACTCTCACAAAGAAGTTCAAACTGTACATGCACAAAACCATAAGCTTGTCCTTATTTTCTATGCCTCTGCTTTCAAACAATTGGGTTAAGATCACTATTGGACTTTGTTAGGCTTGTAATGTAGGTTTAAGGACGGGTATGGTATATTTGGGTAATAGTGACTATGCCCTTCTTGACACTACGCTTACATTTATTCTCCATTTTTTAGACCAAAGTATTTTCCCCCCTTCTTCTCCTATTTTGTTATCATTTCACTCAAACATCGGGTGTGGCTTTTTTTATTTCACTTTTGCATTATTCCTTTCTCTTTTTCTCTTTCTCTTTTTCTCTTTTTCTCTTTTATTTTTCTTTTCTTTTTCTTTTTCTTTTCTTTACACACAAACCACACCCATCATATTCCTTTTCGATACTATCCCTAACTTTTCATACCCCAACCATCCTATTATACCCTTACAGTAGCCACCCTCAACTTAGGAGTTTAACCTGAGTTGAGGTACACAATGTACAAGCAAGTACCAATGACAAAATAAAGGTTTACAGGAAATAGGGAAGGTGAACAGGCTAACAACAAAAAGGGATCAGTTCAGGCTTAAAATTAGGGATCAAAGGGAATCATTTTTAATTTGGTAGGTCATTTGGATTAAGTGGACTTCATTCAAAAATGTCCTATTATCATCTCCTAACCAAACTATTCTACAACTATGTCAAGACTAACTAGGTAAGTTCTATATTGACACATGCAGCAAGAACGACACACTGTTTAGCTCACCCGCACATGGAACAGATTTTTGACTAATGATTAACTAGATATCAGTTCATACACTTTGTCATACTTATCACAATCATATACATTTTGTCAATCAGAGATCCATCAAAGTTAGTCTTAACACGCTTATTTCATAAAAAAATTGGAGGGTCTCCCTTTTCACAAACATTATCAAATAAGGCCACAGACTGCATTAAGTTCCTAATTTTCTTTTACAAACACACATCCTATTATAAACCTGTTGGTTTAGCATAAATTAAAAAACCTTAGGGAAAGAACACAACAAAAAAAACCTAAGGATGCGGGTACCTTTTAGATACCCTCATGGGTTGCCTCCTATGCAGTGTCTGATTTAACTTCGCGATATGATGTGAGTGCTTTGGCTACTCAGACTTCACCAAAACACTCTATCAAAACACATACAGATGACCAAATGTCACAACCCAATTTCTCAGGTCATGATGGCACCTACAACCCCCCAGTAGGCAAACAAATTCTCATAGCCCAGAACGGTTAGTAATGGGATACTACCTAACCAATATGCAAAACAAGCAGAAATAAACGGAAGCTGAATATAAAAATAGACAACGCAGAAGCAATTACTTGAATATATACATAATAAAACTACACCAACCCAAAGACTTGGTATCGATAGTACAGAAGCTTTTAAT
The DNA here is from genome assembly GCA_003996215.1 of Jaltomata sinuosa. Lineage (NCBI taxonomy): Eukaryota > Viridiplantae > Streptophyta > Magnoliopsida > Solanales > Solanaceae > Jaltomata > Jaltomata sinuosa. The sequence goes on from QJPP01000542.1 coordinate 213,634, forward strand.
AGAATACAAGTGCTAGAAGTAACAAAAGAAAGTATAACTATCTCCAAATATACAAAGAGTAACAGTACAAAAAAATGAGATATGGTCAAGCCCCGGTTATCAGGTGCTCACCCTAGTCTCGATGATCTGAAAGTTGCACGAGTCTCCAATGCGATCAACGGTGAAAGCTCAACTAATATCTATACTAGAAAGATGTAGAAGTGTAGTATGAGCACCAATTGCTAAGCAACGGGTACCCAATAAGCATCATCGGCCAACTGAGCGCATATAAGATATAAAAATAGTAATATAGCAGATCGCAAGAATGTGGTCATAGAAAACAATAGAGGAAGCACAAGGAACTAGCACAGAGAATAGACAACCAAGAGTTATAAACAAACAATGCTAGCACAGAAAACAAATATACACAGAACACAGGTGTAAGAAAGAGGGACGCACCTGGGATCCTTGCAATGATAGTATAAATTAAGAGAGAGAGAATCAAAAACATGGCGGTATACTGGTAACCTCAAGTAAGAAGGAAAAGAAGGAAAGGAACCCAACATAATCAACTAGAAGCCATAAAAATAACAAAAATGTACTAAACACACCAACTCTCAAGATATCATAAACCGGGATCCATCTCAAAATTTATAACCTAGAATGGAATATCTAAACAACCAGAACTAAGAGTTCTACTCAGAATCTAGATAAGGAACAATGTTCGATAAATCAAAACCGCTCAGGAGGACACACGACGGAGCCTCAACGATATAGGACTCACTAGCCCCTCAATACTCAAGCCCACAACTCAGAGCCTCAACAGGCTAAGACTTACCAATTCACAAAAACCAAAGACCATAACTAGCTCTAAGAAATTATAGGAGTAATATAATCTACCTACAATCCCAACAACCGCCCATACAACCAAAGAACGTAATCAAATAAAAACAAACCCTCCAGCAGCTCATACAATCAGAGCGTACACTGAACATATAGCAAACCTGGGTGGAATCTGAGGGAAATATGTATGATGATGTGATCTGGTGAATCTGACCAAGGGTGATCGCAGTGTTGTATATTACCCACTCCGGTGCCCCAAAAGCCCAATAGAGGCAGGATCCATGGAAGGAATTCTCCCGAGTACCTCTACTCTGCCATACACCCCACCTTCCGATCACTGTCGACTTGTAGCACTTGGTCTGGAATAGTCGGGTCCACGAAGGTCTACTTATAGACCACATATAAACATGAAACTCAAATATCTCAACAATCAGGATCTCGTAGTACGTGCTCGGATTCAATTTGAGTATAAATCAGTAGTCATATATCAATAACCCTCATCAAGGGTGCCTAGAGTGTATTCATGTCTAAAATAGTAGTCAAGTCTCAATAACCCTTATAAAAGGGTGTCCGGAGTGTATCTGGGTCTAAAATAGAAATCAAGTATCAAAATCCCTAAACAGGGTGCCCGACTCATATTTGGGTCTAAATTCATAGGAAACAATGTCTAGTGGTACGGTCCAGCCGAGCCTAGTATAAAAATGAAGATCACTAATCAAATTATTGCAATATCCCCTCTACTCCGAGAGGTTTCGTAAAAGTCAATTTAAAAGTCCTCTCCAAGTCATGTACCAAAAATAGGCCTTCGGGGCCATGCAAAGTTTAGAAAATTAATTATAGTAGGCCCGAAGCAAAATCAATAGTAAAATATGCAGGTAAACCCTTTTCATGTATGATATACTCGCAAACAATAGAGGAGCCCAAAATGGCTCACAAACATTTCCTACCGGCCTTGCACAGGCTCAACAACTCTACAGTAGTCATAACCAGTCTAGAAGGATATCTCTATGTTCGGGACTCGTGGACATTCTCAAATAAACCACCATCTATGTTCCAGAGTCAATACAAGGCCACATAGGACCACAAGGATAGTATACAATTCTGATACAAATACTAAAATCAATGTATGAAATAAACAAACAGAAAAGACGGGTACGGTCTGTGGTACCAACCTAAAACAACCCACCAATGATACTAATTAATGCAGTTATAGCCTATATACACAGAGTCTAGGTAAGGAAAGCCATAGTTGATATGCCCAAATTACACCTCAGTTAAGAAGCGTAAGCGGTCGCTGTCAAATATGGAACCCAACCAAGGTTAGAATCGATCCCACAGAGAATAAAGTGTAAATGAAGTCGTTAGAAATTTAGTTGACTAGTAATCGATAGTTTCTAGTAATTTGGGGGACGGGGGGGTTTAGATGTCAAATTCGCACAAGTTAATTAACAAGCAGCAAATTTTCAAGAGTTTATAATCAATGCGAGAATGAACCAGGAAAGTGTTCACCATGGCGTCATAACAATTTCGACTCAAACCTTAACCGGGTTATTTCTATATGTATATCACGATGTGATTGAACTAATGGTATCATCTAACGTTTCTCAACCAAATAGACGAATTTCCTTTACAAATCTCTTGAACTTGAAAAGGTGAATTTTCTTATTTCAATCCTAAACATCAAGTAGATTAATGTAGTTACAACATTAATCATAAGACGGGAGTTGGTAGTTTCGAATCCTCGTAGTTAATCAAAATTCCTGGTTTTTAATCTCTTTGTTCAAGCAAATTAAACCTAGGCATTTCCTAATGTTTGCAATCACTAGAAAACGTTAATAATGAATGATTAACAACATATCAACATATAGATTGAACCCAATGCTACCCGGAATCTATATTGTTACTCTTGCCATGGATCCCACAACCCTAGTTGCGGGGAGTTTATCCACTCATACTAGCAGAATGAAGTAAAGAGATAATAGTATTCATATGAGAAGAAAGAATTCTTACAATAGAAAATTATTACTTTACTTTGAACTTTGTAGAATCCAAGCACCAATGATGAAAATCCCAAGAACAATGGAAGAAGAAGAAGAAAACGTGTTTGTGTCGGGTTTTCTCCTCCCAAACTCGTTCAAAACGTCTGACAAAATATTAGTGAATGAATCATAAAATAACCCTAACACTGGGTATTTATAGCAGTCTAGGAAATAAATTCCAAAAATAGAAATTTCAGAATCCAGCTTTGCCTTGACGGGTCGTCTGACGGACCGTCATGCATATGACTGGCCGTCACTCCAACCGTCACCACTATCCAGTGCATGATCTCCATTAGCTCTAACTTGACGGCTTCCCTGACGGTTCGTCAGCCTGTTGACGGACCGTCACTTAAACCGTCACCACTATCTAGTGATTCAGTGCCTGGCTGTCTCATCCTGATGGCTTGGCTGACGGTCAGTCACAGGTATGACGGCCCGTCAAGCCAACAATCACCCATATCCAGTGCCTCCTCTAGTTGCTGCTAGCTTTGGTGGCTCCCCTGATGGTTAGCCACCTGTGTGACGAGCCGTCAGGCCCTCCGTCATGCCTAACCAGTGTTACTTAGCTTGAGTATTTTTCACTCCCTTTCTATCCCTGTCTCCATTTCCTGCAAATACAACATAAAAACATCAAAAACCACAAAGGTTGCTTAAAAACTTGCGAGTATTCTTAGTTAAAGGCGTCAAATATGCCGTAGAATACCGGCACATCAACACCCTCAACTTAAAACGTTCGCTTATCCTCAAGCAACATGACACAGAAACAAAACTGACGACTTAACTACGACGCTATAAAACATGTTTCTGGAAACCATGGCTAATCAATGATTCAAGCAATTCAAACCAAGCTTCCCCACTACTACAAAAGTGTTCTGAAAAGCAAAATCGTCAGGATCCAAGGGTGTCATTCTGATGTGACTGAACATTCTACAAATACATGAATCGCTATCCCAACAATCAGAAAGTAATATTGAAATCCCGATGCCCTCACTACAAGGAAGTTCCACATACAGAGTTTTGGAACTAAGTAAAACGCTCACGCTCACAAATGATTTCAAACAATGCACATGCGATGCCATAGGCTTGACCTTACTATTCTATTTCCATTGTTCAGAAAGTCGCTCAAGATCACTACAGGACTTGTTAAGGCTTGTAATGAGGCTTCGGGTGTAGGTATCGTACATTTAGGGATTAGTGACTAAGCCCTCCTTGGAATCATTGACACACTATTTCCACTAAACTATCCTCATCCAACTTTATTCGCCTTTAATTTCCGTCTCTCTAGCTACGGATACGGCCTTTTCATTTTGACAATTCCTTTTTCATTTCTTTTTCTTTCTTTTTCTTTCTTGTTCTTTTCTTTTTCTTTTCTTTTTCTTCCTTTTTCTAGGCACGCACCCGCACTTTTCCATTCTATCCACAACCAATCTTTTCCCTTCTATTTTTCTTCTTATCACTTTCTTGCTACAGTAGCCACCCTCAACTTAGGTTGATTGCCTGAGTTGAGGTGCACGATGTCCAAAGGGGGACTGGGGCCAAAATAGGGATTCTAAGATTAAAATAAAAAAAATGGGACGGTGATAGGGTATAGAAAGAACGAGGTCAAGCAACGCTCAAAAAGGGGTCAAAGGGATTATTTACATCTGGGCAGTCTTTTGGGATAAATAGACTACACGCAAAAAGGGCCTGTGATCCTTTCCTAAGCAACTAGCTTCCAACTTGAACAAAATAGACTGGGCAAGTTCTAGATGCATGCACAGAGTAAGACTTTCAACAAAAAGCTCACACACACTTCGCATCAGGAAACCATAACACTACCAATCATTGAAACAACAGTTCAGCCTAAACAAGATCGTTCTTCGCACATGCATATAAAGACGCTCAAGGATCCATAACAGTTAATTTTCCACACACAAGTACAAAAAACAACTTTTTCGGAGGGGGCTCCTTTTTATTTTAACCATTCACAGCCATGCTTGCTACAACATCACCCAATAATAAAAGTAAAAACAACTGAAACATGCCGGTTCTACTGGATAGCACACCGAAGGAAAAGAAGCATGACAATAAAAACCTTCGGTGGTAATACCCCTGCCCCAACAAAAGAATATAGCATTGTTCTCAATGCTCATCGAAACACATATACAGAACAAAGGAATAGGGGTACCTGTGAAGCCTAGGCTTTGGGATGAGGAATAGTGACACCAGTTTCGGCCGACGTACACAGCTCATCAACATCTGGAGTCTCTCCAGACTCAGGTACTGCGCTGGATAATGCCCCACCTACTTGGGCACGCACTCTTTCCTGTTGCAGCTGCTCGTCTACCACCCACCGCTACTTTGCAACCTCTAACTCGTCCTCCTCGGCTGATTTCTTTCTGTGCTTTCTCTTCTTTGACTTCTTTACCCCATTTTCACCTACTTGGGGTTCATTAATTCTCAGTGGCCGACCCATCAAATCTACTATCGTGGTTTCTTCTTCCATGTCCACGAAATCCGAAGTCTCATCATAAGGCGCTTTTTCTTGCTTGAGGGCGGTGATTTCATCCTTTACCTTCTTCAATTCCACATCAAATCTTGCCAGGTCCGAGATGCTCATTTCATTTAGCTTTGCCTCCATCCAGGTTTCCATAGCATCGACCCTTGCACGCAGCCCCTCAAATTGCTTCAGAGCCTTCCGTATTGCTTCATCAATGGTGGGCTTGAACAAGTCCGTCCAAGCGGTAATTTGTTTATCCATCTGTTTCTATTTCTGCACCATTTTAGCAAACTTTTGGGGATTCATGTGATATTTCGGTAGTAGAGGAGGCCTTGCTGCAGTGCCAGAGCTTTTGACAGTAGCTCTCGTTGTTTGTGAAGTCTTCGGATCAAATACCGCAAGTGACATCACTGTGCCAGATGGAGTGTCGGTCGCCTCGGAGGTGGTTGTGGTTGGTTCCTCAAAAATCTGAGGCTTATGAATCCTCATGTCAAACTTAGTGTCATCCTTTGATTTGTCAATATTTTGCTTGGATGACGCTGTCACTTGATCATCAATACCATCCAATATCGGTACCTCTGCACGCTTGCATAACTCAGTAACTAGACACGGGAATGGCAAAGAAGAAGTAGTTTTCATGGCCCTGGTCCGCATCTCTTCTGCAATTATCATTTTGAAATTGATGACATACCCGGATATCAAACTTGCCATAAGGATGGCTCTTCCCTCATCCAGATTAGCATCTCCACCTGTAGGAAATAGCATGTACCATACAACAGCCCACCAAAACTTTTCTACGAAGCTTAGTGATTGCTTCGATATTCGTCCCCTCTGAGTTAGCCAAGATGGTGAGCCATCAGTCAATGTCCGTGCTAATCATGGTCTCTTCGAGTATTATTTGGCAATCTTGTCATGAAACTCTGGCATATCAGGTGGAATAATGTATTCAGGGCCGAAGAGGACTCTGTTAATCGTCTCTTGGGAGATATTTACTTGTTTACCCCGAACCAGAACCCTGTCATGGCTTGGTGCTGATTTAACCCCTTTTCCTTTCTCACATTTGCTTTCTAATAGTGCCAAATAGTTGGCATAGAATTCCCGGACTAGTTCTGGATAATAGAATCTCGGAGGTGAGCTCATCCACTCAAGCTGGTACCTCTGAAACTGTGTCTGAAGAACTGGGTATTCTGGTAGATCCGTGGTAATAATTTGCACTTCTTCAGCAATCGGTCTTTTGTGGCTCCTTGACATTGTTTTTGTAAGACCATCAAGATAGTGCTTCTGGGCACCCTCAAATGCCCACCGGATCGATTCTCTATCCATGGGTGCCCTCTCTGCATTTTTGGTGGCTTCAATACCACTTACATCTTCCGGACTGGGGCTGGAGCTACCACTTTCTTCAGATCCACTATCACTCCCCGACCTACTGCTAGATGACCCACTCTCCTCTTCAGACTGGGAGACTTGGGTGTTTCTTCATTTGGATAGACTAGTCTGGTAGGCTGGGGCTTCAACTGCTTCTTTTTTGCTACCCGATTCATCTACTAGGGTCCGAGTGGTAGCGGCTCTTTCTTTCCTCTTTTGATCTTGACCACGAGGTGGTTGTTGTTTGGGAGCCATGTGCCTACACGGGAACAAGTTCGAACACATGAGAATAGGAAAACACCAAGCAAATGCCACTATCTCAGAGTGACGGTTTGGGTGACGGTCAGTCACAGGGGTGACGGACCGTCACACCGACCATCACTCTTAGACAGTGAAACTGGTTATTTTTGACGGCTTAGCTAATGGTTCGTCACGTGTGTGATGGGCCGTCATGCCAACCGTCAGACTGAGAAAGTGTCAACTATGGATGTTTTACTCTCTTTGAGGCATTTCCTCGAACGCTTTGTGCTCTATTAGTGGTTTTTCCATTCTTTGTGGGATTTGGTTTCACAAAGTCACCACCCATCGTCTATTTAATCCCATGGGTTACTCAAGACTTCACCCATGTCAAATTTACAATTTCAAACAACAACAACACCCATATCCAACAACATTCACATCATCACTATTCCACAAATATACACAAAACCAATGATTTCCTCCTTTTATTCCGTCATAATACTAATCAATAATTCAAACGAAGAAGAGTTAGAATCATACCTTGGATTTGTTAGTGAGAAGAAAACTTCTATTCCTTTTTGATTTACACGAACCGATGGACAATAGTATTCTTCGACGGGAAATTGTTTGTTCTTGCATTTTGGACGACTAGCGAAAAAGGGATGATGGGGATGTGGGATTTGCTTGGGGAAGAGAGGATTTTGATTCAATGGAGGGTTGGAGTTTGAGAATAGAATAGGAGTGGGAAGATGAAGAAGATGAAGTAAGATGAAGGAAAGTGAGGGAACTGTTTCAATATATTGAAATGGGTTTAGGTGCGTAGCGGGTCGGGTTGGTTTTGGGTCGGGGCGGTACCAATCTTTAAAAGAAAAAAAATAAACTTACCTGATGTGGTGACCCTTGTGACGGTCCGTCAACCACCTGGAGGCCCGTCACTTGGTGCGTCTTGCATAAACAGTGAGCCCTTTTTGAGTGCCTTGGTGACGACCTGGAATAACGGTCCACCAAATCTATGATGGTCCATCACTCTCACCGTCACCACCAAACAGTGGAGATAAATATTTTCTCAACTGTGACAGTTTGTGTGACGGTCCGTCATTCAGTTGACGACCCACCAAAAGGACCCGTCACCCGTAGACAGAACACACTGTTATTTCCACCTTTTTGTACCTGTACACTCAATGCACAAATTAACCAATTCTAACAAAACAAATTTTCCTAAGATCATAGTACAACAACAATTTATGGGTTGCCTCCCATACAACACCTGATTTAACATCACGGCACGACGTGGGTATCTTGATTACTCAGACTTCATCAAGATACACTAGAGAAAGACTATGTACCTCCTCCGGGAGGCCCCAGATATTGCTTCACCCCTTGGCCATTGGCTTTGAACAACTCACCATCCATATTTTCGAGTTCAACCACACTGGATGGAAACACTTGGTGTACTTTGAATGGCTCAGACCATTTGGATTTGAGTTTTTCGGGAAATAATTTGAACCTAGAGTTGAACAAAAATACCAAGTCCCCAACTTTGAACTCCCTTTTCTCAATTCTTCTGTCATGGTATAGCCTCATTCATTCCTTGTAAAGAGCGGATCTCTCATATGCTCGCAATCGGAACTCATCCATCTCATTCAATTGTTCCAACCTTAGTTCCGATGCATCTTTCCAACTGAGATTTAACTTTTTGAGCGCCCAAAGGGCTTTGTGCTCAAGTTCCACGGGCAAGTGACAAGCTTTACCAAAGACAAATTGGTAAGGAGACATACCTATTGGCATTTTAAACGTTGTTCGGTACGCCCAGAGTGCGTCATCCATCTTTCTTGCCCAGTCTCGCTGGTTCACATTCACAGACTTTGCCAATATCTCTTTAATTTCACGGTTCGACACTTCGACTTGCCCACTTATTTAGGGGTGATAAGGTGTGGCTACTTTGTGTTGCTTCACCCCATATTTTTCTAGAGCAGCCCAAAACACCTTATTGCAAAAATGTGACCCTCCATCACTTATGATTGTGCGAGGGGTGCCAAATCGAGCAAAGATGTTTCTTTTTAGAAAAGCCACCACACTTTTCCCTTCGTTATCGTCTAAAGAAACCGCCTCTACCTACTTTGAAACATAATCCACCGCTACCAAGATGTAATGGTTCCCATAAGAACTGTCAAAAGGGCCCATGAAATCTATCCCCCATACGTCGAACAACTCAACCTCCAAAATAGTGGACATTGGCAACTCTTGTCGACAAGAGATTGCTCCTCTTCTTTGGCATTGATCACATAATTTGGCGAATTCATATGAATCTTTCTAAATTGTCGGCCAATAATAACCCCACTGTAAGATTTTTCAGGCAGTTCTATTACCCGCGTGATGCCCCCTCCAACTGGGGACGAATGACACGCTTGCAAGATGCTTGTCATTTCCACTTCCGGTACATATCTCCTTACTATGTTGTCAGCACACAATCAGAATAAATAAGGCTCATCCCAGAAAAACTTACTTGCATCATGGAGGAATTTCTTCCTCTGGTGGAAGTTCAAATCTTCCGGGATCATGTCACTCACCACATAATTTGCAAAATCGGTGTACCAAGGCACCCTATCAAGTGACGCGGCCAACACCTGCTCATCCGTAAATGCATCCTCAATCTCCGGTTCATCTACTAATTTATCTTCCCTCTCAAGCCTGGACAGATGATCCGCCACCTGGTTTTCACAACCTTTCCGATCTTTGACTTCAAAGTCAAATTCCTGCAACAATAACACCCATCGGATTAGTCGAGGCTTTGCATCCTTCTTGGTCATTAAATACCTCAAGGCTTCATGATCTTTGTGCACCACCACTTTTGTACCAAGTAAGTACGCTCTGAATTCCTCAAAAGCGTATACAACAGCCAGTAGCTCCTCTTCTATCACCGTGTAGTTCTTTTGCGCCACATTCAATGCCTTACTAGCATAATAAATTGGGTGAAAATGTTTGTCTCGCTTCTATCCCAGAACAGCTCCAAGTGCAACACCACTTGTATGGCACATTACTTCAAACAGTTTGGACCAATCCGGGGCAATTATAATCGGAGCAGCCACTAACTTTTCTTTCAGGCACTCAAACGCCTTCAAACACTTAGCATCAAATACAAACTTAGTCTCTTTTTCAAGCAACCTGCACAAAGGGTTAGCAATCTTAGAGAAATCTTTAATGAATCTTCGGCATGACCAAGAAAGCTCCTCACACCCTTTACTGAGATGGGTGGAGGTAGTTTCTCGATGACTTCTATCTTGGCTCTATCCACCTCTAGACCTCTCATAGATATCTTGTGCCCTAATACAATGCCTTCCTTCACCATGAAATGGCAGTTCTCCCAATTCAGCACGAGGTTTGACTCTTCACACCTTTGCAATGCTTGACCCAAATTAGTCAAGCAATCATCAAATGCATCACCCACCACAGAGAAGTCATCCATGAAGACTTCTAATGTGTTCTCCACCATATCAGAAAAGATAGACATCATGCATCTTTGGAATGTTGTGGGAGCATTGCAAAGACCAAAGGGCATGCGCCTAAAAGCAAATGTACCGTAGGGGCAGGTGAAAGTGGTTTTCTCCTGACCTTCCGGGGCGATAGATATTTGGTTGTACCCTGATTATCCATCCAAAAAGCAGTACCAACCCCTGCCAGCTAATCTATCCAGCATCTGATCCATAAAGGGCTTGGGGAAATGATCATGGAGAGTCCAGGAGTTGAGCTTCCGGTAATCCATACAGACTCGCCACCCCATGACAAGTCTTAATGGAATCAGCTCATTTTTTTCATTAGCTACCACAGTCATTCCTCCCTTTTTAGGAACATATTATACTGGGCTTACCCATTTGCTATCAGAAATTGGGTAAACCACTCCAGCACCCATTTGATGATTTCTTTCTTCACCACCTCTTGCATTGGTGGATTCAGTCTCCGTTGGTGATCGATGGTGGGAGTGCAATCTTCTTCTAACTATATCTTATGAGTACAAATACCTGGCAGGATGCCAATAATATTCGCAATGGTCCAGCCGATTGCTCTATTGTGTCTCCTCAGTATGGACAGTAAAGCTTCCACTTGTGTTTCCACAATGTCTGTCGCAATGATCACAGGTAAGGTATCTCGATCACCTAAAAATGCATACCTCAGATGGCCTGGCAACTCTTTCAACTCTAACATCGGTGCCTCCTCTATAGAAGGCTTTGCAGGAGGTGTCGGCCTGTTCTTCAGGTCAAGATCCAATTTCTTTGGGGCGTAAAAATATGACCCCATTCCAACCACAGCATTTACAATTTCTTCATAATCTTCGATGTCATCATCATCGAAGTTCATCATAACCGCTGCCAACGTCTCTACAGTAAATCTCTCTTAAACAGAAACAATCACATCAGATTCGGCAACAACATTAATAACCGAGATGACATTCATGTCCCTCGGTTGCCTCATTGACTTGTACACATTAAACTTCACTATTTCATCGTTCAACCTAAAAGTCAACTCGTTGCTCTCCATATCTACTAATAGTCTTTCGGTTGCCAAGAAGGGTCGTCCCAAAATAATAGGGACTTCAAAGTCCACTTTGCAGTCCAAAATCACGAAGTCTGCCGGAAAGATGAACTTCCCCACCTTCACAAGAACATCGTACAAAATACCCACCGGCCGTTTAACCGATCTATCAGCCAGCAACAATCTCATAGTCGTCGTTTTGGGAGCTCCTAAGCCCAACTACCGGTAGATAGCTAATGGCATCAAGTTTATGATAGCCCCCAAGTCATAAAGAGCTTTTGCAAAGTTAAACTCCCCGATGGTGCAAGGAATAGTGAACGCACCTGGGTCTTCTTTCTTATGGACTAGCAACCTTGATGAAATGGCGCTACAATAGTGGAGGTTGTCTTCCGGTTCAAAACTTACCGACCTCTTCTTTGTGATCAAGTCCTTCATGAACTTGGCATAACTGGGCATTTGTTCAAGCGCATCCACCAGAGGGATATTCATAGAGATCTGCTTGATCATGGTGATAAACTTGTGGAATTTCCCGTCTTCCACCTTCTTTTTGATCCTCTGAGGGAAAGGAGTAGGAGGCTTTGGCATTTGTTTTGGAAGTTTTTCAACTTCCTTGCTTTTCTCCGTGAGCAATTTAGAATCATCATCTACAAAAGTGGGTTTTTCAACCTGAACACCCACACCCTCATCACTCACCTTTTCATCATCAATGATCTCATCTTCGTCAATAACATCATCATTCTGCTTTTGAATTATTGGATGTGCTTCTGGTAGTGTCTTACCGCTTCTGGTGGTGATTGCCATACAATTCCCGTCATTTCTCGGGTTTGAATGGTGGCACTCGGTAATGTACCAGCTTTCCTTTGATTTAGAGATGCCGAGACTTGACTCATTTGTTGCTCTAGCTGCTTGATTGAGGTGGAATGAGAATCCACCAACTGACTCATTGATGATAATTCAGATTTCATTTCCTTCCGGAGTCAGTAGATTCCACCTTTAACAACATTTTTTCCATCATATTCTCTAATTTGGACATCCTTGTCTCATTGCTAGATCTTTCTCAATTACCAGGTGGTACGTACAACCCACCTCTATCAGTTTTATTTTTCCAGTTCCCCTGATCACAATCTCTGTAGCCAGTTTTTTCATAGTAGTTGTCCTTCTGATAGTTCTGACCTTGGTTTCCCTGGCCATTGGCCTGGAAACCCCCCAAATAATTAGCCTCCTTATCAGATTCAAAATCTCCTGCTCTACCTTGGGAACCCACAGATTTCACTTTCTCCATATCTCCTGACAGCAGATATTTTGTCAGTAGGTCCATTTGCATTTTCAGATGGGCCATATCTTGATCCCGCTCTTCCTCTTTACTGCGCTGTTCCGCTGACATACCGACTGCATAAGTGCTAGCAGCCACCTCTGTATCCCATGTATGCCAGGTCCTATTGGTTTTAGTGAGCCAGTCCAAAATAGTTGTGGCATCGATAAAGGTAAGACCCATAAATGCTCCACCTGCTGCATTATCCAGTGTCGACTTGGTAGCCGAATTCAGTGCCCTGTAGAATATTTACATTAGGAAATTTTTGATCAACTGATGGTTCGGGAATTGTGTCAGCTTCTTCTTGAACCGCAACCAAGTTTCATGTAAAGCCTCATGAGGTTGTTGTCTGAAGTTGCTAATTTTATCCCTCAACTGTATCATCCTAGAGGGAGGAAAGAACCTTTCAACTCTCCCCAGGTTATGATAGAGTCGGGGGTTAGCTCTGTCAACCATAGTGCTGCCTCATCAGACAGAGACAACGGAAACAACCTGAGCCTGGTCGCTATCTGACCTACTCCAAGCAATTCGAATGACTTGCAGATATCCATAAAATTCATCAGGTATCAGTTTGGATCATCACCAGCAACACCATGGAACAGTCCCTTTAAGTTCAACAGCTGAATCATCGTGCTAGTAATGTTGAACTTAGCTCCAGGCGATAGCAGAGGGAGAACAATGATGCCCGTAGCACCAACACCATCCAAGTCGATATCCTCATCATCATCCAAAGCATACTGCCTTGGCTGCTGTCGACCTCTACATCATTGTTATGGTCTCTGATCGGCTGGAGCATTATTGTTAATAATATCCACCGGTCTGCCCTCACCCACTAAAGTCTCATCATCCAACTCAACATCGTCCTCAATACCATCAGCATTCAAATGTTGTTGGGCTTGCTGAGCTGCAGCGAGTCTTTCTACCTCTTGTTGTTGTGCATTCATGGTTTGCCTTAACGTTCTAGCAAGCTCAGGATCATACGGTAATGTTGGTTCACCCGAGCTCCGGGTACTTGGCATGCACAACTATGTACCCTGTAAAAATATAACAAAAACAACAAACAAAAGTAAGTCAGGAAAGTATGAATAAGAGTTAACGAAACACACCGGACTTAATAAACAACTGTATTCCCCGACAACGGCACCAAAATTTGATACGCCCAAATTACACCTCAGTTAAGAAGCGTAAGCGATCGCTGTCAAATATAGCACCCAACCAAGGTTGGGGTCAATCCCACAGGGAATAAAGTGTAAATTAAGTCGTTAGTAATTCAGTTGACTAGTAATCGATAGTTTTCGGTAATTTGGGGGGGGTTTAAATGTCAAATTCGCATAAGTTAACTAACAAGCATCAAATTTTTAAGAGTTTATAATCAATGCGAGAATGAAATAGGAAAGTGTTCACCATGGCGTCGTAAGAATTTCTACTCAAAGCTTAACTGGGTTCTTTCTATATGTATATCACGATGTGATTGAATTAATGGTATCATCTAAACGTTTCTCAACCAAATAGACGAATTTCCTTTTCAATTCTCTCGAACTTGAAAAGGTGAATTTTCTTATTTCAATCCTAAACATCAAGTAGATTAATGTAGTTACAACATTAATCATAAGACGAGAGTTGGTAGTCTCTAATCCTCGTAGTTAATCAAAATTCTCGGTTTTTAATCTCTTTGTTCAAGCAAATTAAACCTAGGCATGTCCTAATGTTTGCAACCACTAGAAAACATTAATAATGAATGATTAACAACGTGTCAACAAAGAGATTGAACCCAATGCTACCCGGAATCTACATTTTTAGTCTTGCTATGGATCCCACAACCCTAGTTGCGGGGAGTTTAGCCACTCATACTAGCAGAACGAAGTAAAGAGATAATAGTATTCATATGAGAAGAAAGAATTCTTACAATAGAAAATTATTACTTTACTTTGAACTTTGTAGAATCCAAGCACCAATGATGAAAATCCCAAGAACAATGGAAGAAGAAGAAGAAAACGTGTTTGTGTCGGGTTTTCTCCTCCCAAACTCGTTCAAAACGTCTGACAAAATATTAGTGAATGAATCATAAAATAACCCTAACACTGGGTATTTATAGCAGTCTAGGAAATAAATTCCAAAAATAGAAATTTCGGAATCCCGCTTTGCCTTGACGGGTCGTCTGACGGACCGTCATGAATATGACTGGCCGTCACTTCAACCGTCTCCACTATCCAGTGCGTGATCTCCATTAGCTCTAACTTGATGGCTTCCCTGACGGTTCGTCAGCCTGTTGACGGACCGCCACTTAAACCGTCGCCACTATCTAGTGATTCAGTGCCTGGCTGTCTCATCCTGACAGCTTGGCTGACGGTCAGTCACAGGTGTGACGGCCCATCAAGCCAACCGTCACCCATATCCAATGCCTCTTCTAGCTGCTGCCAGCTTTGGTGGCTCCCCTGACGGTCAGTCACCTGTGTGATGAGCCGTTAGGCCCTCCGTCATGCCTAACCAGTGTTACTTAGCTTGAGTATTTTTCACTCCCTTTCTATCCTTGTCTCCATTTCCTGCAAATACAACATAAAAACATCAAAAACCACAAAGGTTGCTTAAAAACATGCGAGTATTCTAAGTTAAAGGCGTCAAATGTGTCGTAGAATACCGGCACATCAATAACCTACCTATCGTCCGACGAATACCTGCGGGGATGGCATCGTCCAGGCTCGAAGCTCCAAATCATAAAAATACTATCAACACAATAATCTAGGTGTCAATACGAGACTAACGATACCTATAATGCTATAAACATAATCGGGTCAAAATCCAGGCCACAAATGGGCCTGTGGGTCCCGCAACCCAAAATCGGAAATGAAAAACACACATTTGTTCCTTACCATCCTGAGAGAACATGCTCAAAATTTGAGCGGAAATGGACAACAAGTGGGGCTCAAAATAGCCCGCTCAAGTCAAGAATTAAAGGTGGAATTTCAAGGAATAGATCCGGAAATTAATCAGAAGATACTTACCACAATGAGAAGACAAACTCAGGAGGTGAAAAACTCTGAACCCACGATCATGCAAAGCTCAAGAGGGAAGATTCTACAAGAAATTTCCAAGCTTGAGAATTTTCCAACAATGATGGTCCTTCAACAATGGAGGAAGCAACTTGGGGAAGAAAGGACTTACCAAATAATCAAGGGAGCAAGATTTTTCCCACAATACTCTGAATTCCCCAAGCTTAGGACAAAATAGAACACTATGGTAGAGAGAATTTACAATTTAGAATTTGGAAAATGGGGAAAACAATGCTGGAAAATCAAAGGCTAAGCAATATATACAGCTGGAGATTTGGCCAGCGCCAACGACGCTAAAACAGCGCCATCACGCTAGAAGGAGGCCAGGCGCTGAGGCGCCATCGCGCTGGCCCAGCGCAATCGCCCAGGCAGCCGACAGGTGCTTTGGCACTATTGCGCTTGCCGTGCATAATGGCGCTGAAGGCAGCCCTACAACAAAAAATTTACAACTTTTTAGGAACTCTACGAGGAATTCCGAGCAAAATCGAAAACCGATACTTAAAAACCAATAGTGCTATTAGAGTGGAAATAACGTTTCGGACTCAACAGAATTGACGAAACTTACATACAAGGTTGTCTTGAAGGAATGTTGACCCAAGATAAAACTAGCCAATGCCAACCAAACATTCGAAATGAGCCTGGTTCATCCGGATCCTAAACCAACCCACTACAACACAAACTCAACATTCTGAAGCTAACAGCACTGACGGAATTTCCATCCGAGGTCGTCTTCTCTGAATGTTGACCAAAATCAACCAAACAAGCTAAACTGTCCTGGAAACACAAACCGAGAGAGAATTCCAAGCGGAAAGCTCCCAGATCCCGACCAAAGGTCCCACTAGACCAAATCCATGCTCCAGAGCTAACGGAACTGTCAAAATTCAATTCCGAGAATGTTCACCAAGATTGTTGACTGAAGTCAATGATTTCAAAATCTTAAAGCTATAAAACAAGGAACGGTCAAAAAGACCAAACAAATAGCCCGAGTACTGAACTACCAGTCCCAGCAAGCTATAAATTACTTGGGGCTGCTACAGGCAGCTCTAATAGTTCAAGAAAGGCAAAAATGTGTAAATGACCAGAAGGGTCATTACATCATCCACTACTAAAACGACTTTCATCCCTGAAAGTCAGGAAAGAAGGAAAGATTAGAGATTAGAAGAACAGTGGATACAAAGCCTGCACTACTCTCTCGGATAACCTGGGTAGCCTTCATGATTGAACGGCACCCAATAGAACAGAACAAACAAAAGACACCATGCCTAAAACTCCTAACTAGCCAAGCTAGATTCCAAACTCAAACTCCAAAACACCAAGGGTCTGCCAACCCAAGCTGAACCTCGAGAATCACAACTGGAAAGCACCAACACAACATTGAAACAAGAGAACCAAAGAGATCAACGCACAGAACTCAACTCCTCAAAACCACCACTAGACTTACCAAAAAAATCCATCACCCCAAAATTTTAACTCATGAACCCGCTGATCTTCAAAACCCTTTTATTCTGAACTAATTCCTTTTGCACCACGAACAGGAAGCTTCATGTAAGTTGAATACTCAAACCACACTCAAAGCATCAACTGACACACTTGAGATCCATAGTTCCCGCTTATACTTCACTATGAACGAAGCCA
Organism: Jaltomata sinuosa; assembly: GCA_003996215.1. Lineage (NCBI taxonomy): Eukaryota > Viridiplantae > Streptophyta > Magnoliopsida > Solanales > Solanaceae > Jaltomata > Jaltomata sinuosa. The sequence continues at coordinate 231,106 of QJPP01000542.1, forward strand.
TCTTTTTCACTCAAACTCTTTCCAAGCCTATTTATAGCCTTTTGACATCCAAAACACTAACCCATAGCACATACTTGAAAACTGTAGTAGTTTTACCCCAACTGACCACCAACCAACGGATGAATACCTCTGCTAATATCAAACCCGATGACTGAACCCAACTGAATGACCAATATGAACCCAACTGAAGCTTGCACATCCAAGTTAAGAAAGGCATGTATGAATACCCTGTGTTGATGGATAAACTTCCAAACTGTAGAACGAAACCAACCTCACTAAACCGGACACAATCTGAATCAATTGAATACAAAGGCACCAGGCAAATCTGCCCAACAGACCCAAACTAGAACCAAGAACTTTCAAGGAGTGTGGTAAGCCTACCACGAAGTCCATAATCATTAGCTAATTTCCCAACTCTAAGAAGTACTGCTACTACTTAAAATACTAGAACGCCATTCATATTTTAAATTTCTTTACAAATCTCAACTCAGGAAGGAGTCTAGCATACCACGAATATCAAGTCAGGACACCCCATAGCCAAAGGAAAGAGGTTCCTAGGGTTCAAAATCACCATCTTGATATAAAATTTTTGCATATACCCTCAACTCACCCCTTTTGTCCGAATCAACTGCTCTACCGTATCAGCACACAAACCAACCATCTCAAAGCACACCACATATCGAACTTCTAGTCCATGTTGGCCGAGTCTAACCAATGCTGGAAGCTCATATAAAATACAACCCCTGAAGACCCAAGTAAACAAGTATTTCAAACTCTCAGTAATGAAGACGATGATCAATCTCAAAGTACCATTAGAACTTAAAATAGTTGTGCTAGCCTCAACCCGCACAACCTGATCACATATACCATACACCACTGCTGAATCTCAAACTTACACCGCTGAGTCTGTCCAACCATGGTAGAAGGAACCTCATACTATCTAGGACACCGCGGATATCTAGAATGTCTAGCCTAACTCAAAGGTTAGCCAAGAAATAGGTGTCCAAGGCCAAATTTCACCCTATAATGAAAAATGGGTAAGCTAAGTTGTCCGAACTCAATGCCTTCCAACCCAAGAAGCTGCAACTGAAAGAACCAACCACAAACTATCCAGAGTAGTTTGCTAGCCCACTATCCTGAAACCCAACTTTAAATTTGCTAACCAAAGCCTCTGTCAAACCCATATGCTGCAAATGAACCCTTAGGAACCAAAGCCAACTAGGCTTGAATATGCAAGTTGCCAAAATCGCAGCTATTATTGAAGTCTCAAACCAATCGAGAGAAAACCACTGCAATCTATAGTCGGTTGAACCAAGTCACCAACCCACAACCCAAAGTAATCTCTCAGTTGTCACCTCAGTCAGCTCCTAGAACACCCAAGCACGAATAAGGATTCATCTCCCTCCTTTCCCAACTAAGAAAACCATTTCTTAGCATATACCGAACCCTACAAAGACCTTCTCAGATCAAATCTAGAGCCATTTTCTTAGCTCCCACACTTACATTGTCAAAACTTAACAAGGCAGGAGAAGAATAGGCCGGATGCCCGACTCACCCAGAATGCTATGAATATATTTCAACCACAAGGCTATGGTCAAAACGTAGTCAAAAATGCTAAAGCCAAAACTCAATCACAATGCCACAATCAAAGGTCTAACCAGAGAACTACGATCAAAATTCACTCCAACTAGAACCAGGGGATAATAATAAGGCAACCCAACTGAACAAGAAATTGAGGGAGACTATAGAAATAACCCACATACCTTCCAACCTTCTAAGCCCACCACACAAGTGGGTCGATTCTAATCACCCGAAAACAAAACCAATCTATGCACACTAGCATAACTGACACCTCTCAACTAAAGACAAAGATCAAACTCTAGCACGACCATCGGTAACACCAAACTAACACAAGGACTTATATTAACACTAGAAAATAGCCTAGGCATCAACCATCTAAGACTTCTCAAAAAAATGAAAGCCTCAACACAAGCCTAGAGTCACAATAGAACTAGAAGCAAAACCAACCAGAAAAGAGACTAACAAGAACTACCCACGAGCTATAACTCCAGGTAAATACCTCACAAGGATTACTAACCCCATCCACTACTAAGGAATAAGTTACCAAGAAAACAATGCATAGATACTACAATTTAAGTTGCTAATCAACTAAACAAGTAGCAGGTAAGCATATAGGCAAATAAATGACAGAAGGGATAGAATTACAATAGGAGCAAGACTACCACAAGTCAAAGGTAGCAAAAGCCTAACCTGGAGCAATGATATCAGGAACCTCTACCACGGGCCCACCAAGAGGGGCATCAACCTGACGGTGTCTAACACTGGCTGGAGTACTCAGAGTTGAAGGCTCTGTCATCCCTCGACGGGGATAGTTTCTAGCATAATATCCCATCACCCTACAACTATAGCAACCTAAAGAAGCTCTACTTTGATTCACCGTGCCTGTCGACTCTGGACGGATACCGGAACCACTTGGCTGAAAGCCACCTCTAACCATCCAAGGACCACCCCCGCAACCATGTACAGTATCTCTCGCTGCCAGGGGACCACCCCTACTACCCTACACTCCACCTCTAGTGGGTGGTGCTGATGCCCTGGAGATAACATATGCTTACCCTGCAGACCCTACTAGTTAGAAGATGGAATCGTGGGACAATCCCTAGTAAAATGTCCATGCACACTACACTGAGAGAAAATCCCAATGGATAAATACGGTTAAAGAGATCTCACTGAACCTGACAGTACACCACATCCTACACACTCAAAATGCAAACATCAAAGAATCTGGCCCGTACTATATCCAATAAGCTTAACATGCCTTGTACCACCATCCTATGGAACCTGTGGAGCAACCAAAACTAGTCTGGTAGATAAGAAGCAGTGGAACCTATCTCTGGTAGAGAGTACCCTACCTTGAGTCTAAGAACCTCAAGAACTGTCCTGACACCGATGTTTCTTATCACTACCTCCATAAGCCTCACGGTATAAACCCCTTGATAGCCCAAGGGTGGATATTGTTGAGCGTGTTATGGCAGATATTCGAAAGAATATCAACAAAGCTAAGGGGAAGGCACCGATGGGTAAGGCTGATTTGAGTGCTTTTGAGGCTGCCTTGGCTGCACCCCATCCCACTACTTGCCCCATGGATGAGTTGTTAGCTACCTATGGTGGCAATGATGATAAGCTGGTTGATGTTTGGGACCCAACATTTTAGCAGGTGCTCTATGACTCACAGCACACCGCATACTCTCGCAAGGGAGGAGCAGGCACCAGCTCAGAGACAACAGAGAGCAAGAGAAGGATGAGTAGGATTAGCCCATACAGGGAGTTTTTGCACCTTTTCCTTACTTGTTTGAGCTTAGGCATTAAGGTCAATGCTTTATTCTTATGGGGGAGGTGGTGATTTAATTATTGTTGTTTGGTTGCCCATGTTGGGCCTTGAGATATTGTTTTTATTTCCCTTGTTGGGCTTTAATATTTTTTTTCCTGTTGGACAATTTGGCCCTTACAGGCATAGTTTGAATTATTATGGTATTGCCCTTGCTGGCCTTTTCATTTTTCTTTAACGCTTAAACTATGCCGTTGCCGAGCTTATTTTATGTGTTGTTTGAGTTGCGATATCACCGGGTTAGTCCTACAAGCATAATTATTTCACTACCCGTGCTTTGAAAATGTTCTAGGGTTTTCTTCATACCACAGTTCTTTCCCAAGGAGCAAATTATTTACTTTTGTTTATTCTTTTATTTATTTTTGTGTCGAACCAAATTGGTGTTTCCCTATGATAGATTATGAAGTGACTTTCTTAAGGTAAATGCCAAGTTTTACTATTAAATTGAGTTCGTATTTTGCTTGTCTCAAAATGAGCCCACCAAAAGTTTTCTTGATAAGAAATTTTGCAAATTGAAGAAAATAGGGAAAATGATTTTCGCTAAAGCATTATTTTGTCGACTTGCACATTCCTCGTTTGGCTCAATCGATTCTCAAATGAATGTGTAAAGGAACTCAGAATATCTTGTCAAAGGTCATTTGTCCCAATTGATTTTGAGACTAATTGTGAAATTCGTGTGTTGTGATGCCTTGTGTGGTAAGGTTATACTTCGTCCTTGTGTACATGTGTTGCCTAGAACTTTCCCCAAATGGATTCAAGGAAAAATTCTAGAAGTCACCAAGCTTGAAAGATGACCTTTGGCCCTTTTTTAATAGTCACTTCACCCAAATTGACTTTCCTTTATATTGATCCTAGTAAGCCCTTTGAGCTTGTGACCTTTCTTCGACACCTTGTTAGATACCTTGCCCCTTTTTGGTCCCTTGATTTTTACACACATCCTCCCTAATGGATCGAAAGTAAAATGTAGGCTAAAGCCTAAGTTTGGGGAGCGATTAAAATGATAACCTAGTCAAAGGCCTAAGTTTAGGGGCGCATGTACAAAGTGTGGAGAAGAAAAGAGATGCATTTCAATGCAAGGTAGCACCATATGCCTAAACTGAAAATTGCTTCCAAATGACTAATGAAATGAGAAAAATGAAAAGAAAGGAAGAAATTGGTGCTACAAAGTGAAGGTAATAAAAGGATGTTGAATAATCAAGTTGAAGGGAAACTTGGGTTGTGAGAGGGAGAAATAAGGTGAAGTTAATGTTTGAAAATATGAGCGGTGTTTTGAATGATCATAAGGAGCATTAGGGAGGTTTAGTCACTTGAGCCAAATGTAATCCTCACCTTAACCATAGACAATATCGTAACCCGCAAGTCCTTAGTGATTCCGATCTTGGTAATTCTACATTAGTGGCAAATTACATGAAGGGAAAGCCTATGGTTCGATATGTGTGTGTCACGCCCCGAGGGAACCCCCTAGACACAACATGGTGCTTAATGTCACAACTGACCCTAAACTAACCCATGGCCTAGCATAACTAAACATTGTTGATACAAATTTAAACTGTGCGGAAGCTAAATTGGTTTAAATAAACAAGTCTGGGAAAAATAATCCAATAGTTATCTGAATATAAGAGAATATCATAACAGTCTAAAACAACCACTGACTATAAATGCTAAAACTAATTCTATGTCTGAAAGCCTCTAACTGAAGTGAGTTATTTGGACAAGCCCCCAACTAACTCTAAAAGTATGAAAACTAAAAATAGGGACCGAATAAATAAACATGACTATGTCCTCATACTATGAGGACTCACCACTGGCTGATTACTAGGGACTAGAAAATCACGCTAAGCGTGGTCTGGATACTGAGCACCTGAACCTACATCATGATAATATGTAGCACAAAAGTATGCATCAGTACTTAAAATGTACTGAGCATGCAGGATATATGCAAAGCTATATGTATAAGTACTAAACATGAATAATATATTGAGCATGAGACTGAAAGCTAAACTGATGCAATGACAAAGTATTAATCATGAGTTGTAAAGTACTGAACTGAACTAAAATAACTGAGTACTAAATAAATGATTAATGAACATACTGAGTCTGGACTATGGGAACTAATGTTAACCGACATACCCCAAGCTGAGCTAACTATAGGGCTAACATGTAACCCTGGCTGGGAGGGTGTTCATACCTTTCTAAGGGTACAAACATATTCTGGCGTGAATCCACTAATCTGATGTCAAACAAGGGAATAGGGTGTCAAGCCTGAACTGACGGGTGATTCCTCTAGAACCTACGGTGGCGCCATAGTTCTGGGACTTACGGACTGCTACTAAAGGTATCAGCCTAAACTAACGAGTGAGCCTTCATCCCTTCGTCTGCTTGGTGGTAAGCCTACTCCCAACTAATTATAAAAGTAATGAATGCAAACTGAAATATATGATAGCTCAAATGCTAATTTTTAATCTGAGAATGCAATATAATAATACTGAAAACTGATAGCATTCTAAACCTAAAATATAACTGACTGCAATATTTGTTCGACATACATGAATTTAAGGTACTGAAATTACACACATGCTAGGGTCATGAAATTCTGAGTAGATAACTATCCTGGTTTCCCAAAAATAAATGAGGAATCCGATATACAATGATAGAAAGTGAATTAAACTAATTGCATTGAATTCAGGAACCCTAGGTCTGAAGAACTAACTGAAATCTGAATAACTGAACTGTATCTAGGGACTCAATGGGTGAAAGGAACCCATTAATTAAATCCCACATACTTGGAAGGGAATCTACGATGGAAATCCTAGGATTGAAGCCTAAACTTGAGAAGACCCTTCTGTTTGTCCTAAAGAGAAAAAATGCTTCTTTTCTCCTTATTTTGCTAAGGATCAATTTAATCTAAGGGAATGAAGGGTTTGGGTAGTTTTAGGCTTAGAATTATCCTTAGGCTTAGTAAAATGACATAATTTATGCATTAAAAAAGGTAGGAAAAGTCTAGGATACCCGTGAGAATCAAAAGAAAAATTGCTGAAAATTTGCGACTCAGGTTCCACGGACAGGTTCCGTGGTCCGTGAATGCATCCATGACCCATAGAACCCTGTCGTGGTTCCTGGGTCCTTTTTCCTAATTGCGGGTCTGATAACCATAAACTAGGTTCACGGCTTGTGGACCCATCCACAGCTCGTGGAACCTATTCATTGTTCTTGAGGGACTGATGACCCTCAAGTCTATGTCCCACGAGACTATTCCATGGTCCATGGAAACAGGTCGTGGTTTCGGAGGAAATATTGGGTCTCAGGTCTGAGTCCCATGAGTGGAGTCCTGGGAGCAGCTCAAACAAAGAAGAGTCTGGTCCAGTCTGAATTCAGGCATGACCCACTTGTCTGCTGCTAGGTCTGAAAATGGCACCGGGCGAGGGCGCTGCTATGCCCCTTAATGAATTAAATGGTCCTTCGACCTTTGTTTGATTCTGAAGGCCAGCATAGATCTCATGAGACCGGCCCACTGGTTGGAATTGGCATTTTCTGCCAAGGCAGGATGATCCATAAAAAGTTGCTGAAATTGAGAATAACAAGTGTGTCGTAGCTCCCAGATCCGGAGATCCCTATTCTCGAACTCGAGTAATCGGTTATATTCCCGTTGAGAGGGAGAATTGTAGAGTTGAGTCTTACTTCTGCCCAATTCTCCCCCCTCTCTTTAGAAAGTAGAAAAAGGCTATTTTCATTTTTCAGTGCCAAAATCTGATTTCAGAGCGAAGATTCATAGCCTACGTTGTGAGTAACGGGCCAAGACTCCGATAGGACCTGGAGCTCGAACGAATCCTCCGAGGAAGAGTTTGATGGGTTGGAAGGGCCCGTAAGAGGAAGTGGTTGCCCTCCTCCCGAAACAACACTGAAAATAATGGCTCGTGGACTGTTCCACGATCCATGGTTCCACCTCATGGACTTGATTTCTCATGGTTGGCCTCTGTTCTGAGTTCCATGAGCCCAGTCCATGACTCGTGGACTGTTCCATGGCTCATGCATATGTCTTGTAGATCTGACTGGTACTTGGTCAGATTAATTTTCTGATTTTTTTGAGCTGCTTCTAGGCTTAGAATTTCTGGGGTGTTACACTGTGCACTCAAACTTCTTTGAGAGAGTGAGAGTCTCTTCCGTTCTCTTATAATCCCTCTTTAATATGAATTACATGATTGTGAGTGAGATTCTCTCTTGTGGTGAGTGGCATCGCACACTTGAAATGAATGATGAAGTCTCTACTTTAATTGAGAGGAATGAATGAGATAAGTTGTGTAGAGAATCTCGAGGCAAACATTTAAGGTCCATGCCAATGACTTGAGAAGCTTGATAATCTTGTTTTGAATAACAAATCCCCTGCTTTTGAACAAGAGATGAAATCCTTTTTTATAATGTTTTGAAATGAGCACTTGCCTTGAGAGTATGGTGATTCCAATTGAGATGAGCATTGTAGTGGAGTCCTTTTTCTTTGAGTCTTTTGTTGGTATTTTCTTATGTTTGAGTTTAGATAATCTTGTGTGCATCCCTTGTGTTTTGAGAACCTATTTCATTCCTTAACTTGTGAGTATCTTGCTTGAGGACAAGCAATAGTTCAAGTTTGGGGGTTTGATAAGTTGGTAATCTACCAACTTATTGAGCCTTTATTAATAAATTATTTCCATATTTTGATGAGAATTAGATATACATATTGCTTTTATTGACATGAATGCATGTACTCTTGATCTAGAGAAGAAAGCAAAGGAATTGAACCTAAAGAGCCCCAAAAAAAGAAGTTAAAGTGTGAAAGTGATCGGAAAAAAAGGAGGGCATTGTCAAGATGTGCAAGCTGCACATCGCAAAATATGGTCGCACCCCACTTTTCACTTGATTCACACAGGCGGTTGAACTTTCTTATTAGATAAAAAGAGACATCCGAGCCGTACAATGTAGTGTGCAATTGCATATGCCATAGCACGTTGATCGCACTAGCCCCAAAGGGCATTTTTTTCCAAAGTCATTTGACGTATTTAGGAAGGTTCTAAAACCCATTTTGGGGTGTGTACCTGGGGGAAAATTCAGTTTTTACTTTCCCTAGGAAAGATATTGAGAGTACACACATCTCTCTTCTTCTTCCCCAATTGAAAAAACTATTTGTAAGGATATTGAGCATGGATTTGGATATTACCTTTTAATATGAACGGAATTTTGGGTAACCCATTTGGTGTATCCTCTGGTTCCCTTAATATGAGTAGCTAAATCCTTTTCTATGGGTATATGCATGATGGGTGTTTGAATTTGTCTATGGGTATTGATTAATTGTGCTTATAATTGATTATTTAGTATGGGACTATTGAATTCTTCAAGGTTTAATTATAAAATTGATGGTTGCAAACATTAATTGAGTTTTCTAATTTTGTTCTTTCTTGAAAGAGGAGTTCATAAATTGGGTAAAAATTCAATAGTGGAGATTTGGAATTTCCACCATTGATTAAGGCTAGAAATAGCTTGATCGAGGGAAATTCCCACCTAAGAATCTAAGCTAGAAATAGTGTGATTTACCCAAGTGTCAATTGGTTGTTTTATGGTAAAGCTATGGTACTTGAGCAAAGACGATGGTATATATATTTGGAGGGTCAAAAGACTACCAAATATAGATAGAACCAATCTACCCATACCTGTAATCGAAAGTTTGCACGATTAATCAATTCCCTAACCCATTGTAGAACCCCCACCAGAAGCATACCCCTAGTCTTCCTTCTCTTGATCATCAAATTGTGTTTACGATTGCTCTTGTATTAAAATTGCGATATTGTTAACTCCCAATCCTTTTTCCCCCAATTTTTACTTTTGTTGCTTGAACATTTACTCGCTTTAGTGATTGTTATTCGATAATTTATTGGAAAATCATTACTCCATTTTCTATGGATATCACCCGGACATCCATTGGGTTTACTTATTATTTTCTATGACAATCATTATCATCTCTTATGGGAGAGTGATTTTAAATGTCATCATGCCATATCAGATACCAGCGGCACCACCTGTAATAACACACATCAAAAATTCTCCAACTTCACTCTCGAGATTTGTTCGGAACCCCATAAACACAAACTAGATATGCTACCCTATCAAAAATGGCATTTCCGATCTAATGGAATCAACAAAACTCCCAACGGAGATCATTTTGAAGAAAAGTGGGCTTCATGCCCAAAAAGGAACCCAAGAGCCAAAAATGAATTTGGAAGCTTCGGAACCTGAACCAAAGTTCTCTCTAGCCCAAAGTTGACAGTTGAAGCTAACAACACTAATGGAATTTCAATCCAATGTCATCTTCGCCAAATTTTGATCAAAGTCAACTCTACCAGCCTTAAGAGTTACAAAATAGGGAAATGGGCTTAAAACATAAATGAACAGCTCGAAAACCAAATTGTCAGTCCTGGCAAGTCATAAATAACCTGTAGCCTCTTTTGGAAAGCTCGAAATACAATAAAAGAACAAAAATCTAGAAAATGACCTAGAGGGTCATTATACGACTTCTCATATTCATGCTACACACAATTAATGACTACGTGAGCCAAACTAATCCAAAGAAACATGACCTATTTTAATTCAAAACACACATTCCAACTGTGTAAATGAGATAAAGGTAGGGGGTTTTACCTTCATTGGTGCCAAAACTGGGATAACGAGAGGAGTTTGAAATTGCTTCGACTTCCTGATGAACTAAAATTTCTCTGATTTCAATAGTTAGAGGAAAATACCCTCCAGAATACCATGAAAATTTTAGAAAAAAGAGCTTATAAAGACTTTCATACCTTTTCCAAAAACCTTTCAGAATTGGACTAAGATTTCTCAGAACCCGACCTACACCTCTTCTTTTGCCCCTGATTTCAAGACTAAAATCCATCACCATTCCACAAATATGAGGGGGTATTTATAGGAGGGTCTAGGGTTTCAAATGAGGGAAAACATAGGGTTTTGAATGGAATTTCTTGGGGAATTTCAAAATTCAAATGGGAATTTCTTGATGGCCAAGTAGAGATTAATCACGTATGATACAAATTCAAGCAAAGGGCGCTGAATTTCAAGGGAATCGAACATTAGAGGGCCACCTAAAGCTTGTAGGTTCTTCTAGAACCTAGCCAGCATATTGACTGTATAGATTGGAGGGGAACGAAGGGAAGTTGACAGGGGAATTAACGAATTCTTGGGTTTTCAAGCATTGCTGGCAAGCTATTTGATGGAGCTTTGAGGTTGTGGGTTTATTCGTTCTTTTGTTTGCTGTGAGTGTTCTTTGAGGGAATAAGGATAAAGAGAAAGGATGAAGTGTGAGTATTATGTGTGCGTGAGTAGTGAATAGTGTGGTCTTTCTAGAATAAAGGGGAGCGCATGGGGTGAGTGACAAGGACATGTGTATATAAGTGTGTGTATTATATGATGGGAGTAATAAATAGAGGGGGATGGGTATTGGGGGTGAGAAATTGGGCTTGGCATTTGGACTGAAAGAAAAGGAGAGTAGCCCATTGGTAATTTGGTAAGATAAATTGATGGCATGGCAAAATTAATTCAACTTGAAGATTTAATTAATATGAAATTAATTTCTTAATTAAATAATGAGCTTCTAAATTTTAATAATTTAAAAATAATTATTTGACTCTAAGTCTAAATATTTTTTTGAAAAAAAAAGACTAATTATGCAATTAAAGTTTGAATTTCAATTGATTTTGAGGTAAAATTTATCACGACTTGATTTTTCAGGTCATGATGGAACTTACAACCCTCCTGTAGGCGAATCAATCCATGTAGCCCAGAACGGTTAGTAATAGGCTACACTCTAAGTAAGCACGCACAAGAAGATAAGATAAATGAAAGCAAGTAAAAAAGACATAAAAGAGGAGACAATCAGGAATATATATATATATACGAAAGTTAAACCATCTCACGACCTGGTATCATTGTATAGAAAACAATACTACATATATAGAGTACAAGCGTGTACAAGATAATAATAAACAACTGTCTCTAAATAGTAAAAGAGTACATAGTGCAAAAGACGAGATAAAGCCAAGCCCCGATCGTCAGGAGATCACCCTATGTCTCAGATGTCCAAAAAGCATTGCACAAGTCTCCACGCATCAATGGCGATATCTCACACCTGAATCTGCACCAGAAGATGCAAAAGTGTATTAGGAGCACTATTTGCAAAGCATCAGGTACCTAGTAGGCATCATAGGCCGATTGAGCATATATAAGATATAAGAGTAGTAAATAGCAGATAATGAAGAAAGTAGTCACAGAAGCAAACAGAGGAAAACACACGGAAGCTAGAAACAAATAGGAGGCAAGGAGAATACAAGTATACTATGCTAGCCACAGAATATATATCATAGAACACAGGTGAAAGAGTAGAGAACTCACCTGGATCCTTGCAACAATAATATATACAGAGAGTTTAAGAACATGGCAGTATATCGGTAACCTAAAATAAAAGGGAAAGAAGGAAAAGCAACTGAACATAACCATGCTAATAATACAATCCACAAGGTAAGAATGATATGAAAGGCAAACAAACCAGTAACTATAATATGAATGAGTAAGCTAATCTACCTACAGTCCCAACGGGCGTCCATACACCCGAGGAACACATACAAGTGAAAACAAACCCTCTAGCATCCCATACTACTGGAGCGTACACTCAACAAATAACAAACAAGGGTGGAACCGTGCAAACAATGTATGTTATGAAATGTCTTGCCAGTGGTACCGTATGCACCTCTTCTAGAGCCCATAGTCCTAGTAGGTAGGACCCATGTAAGTCTTCTCCCGTATACCTCTACTTCCTTGTATACCCCTCCTCCGACACTTTAGGCCCGTAGCCCCTAGCCAGATTGGAATGATCCATAGAGGTCTTCGAGACCACATACAATTCTTAATATCCTAATACCCATGCCCAAAATCTATCCGAGTCTAAAATCAGTAAAAGGTCATGTCTAGCGCTCCAGCCCAGCCGAGCCTAGTATTGTATCAAGTCATTAGAAAAAAAGGTCTAGCACTCTTGCCCAACCGAGTCTAGAATAAGTTTGAAAAACCATTACAAATCTCTTTTACTCCAAGAAGATCCATAAAACTAGTTTAAATCTATTTTAAAACCATTTATAACTGAAAATAGGCACTCGAGGCCATGTAAGATTTAGAAAACTGGTGATAGTTAGGCCCGCAGCCATAATAGTAGTAAATCAATGCAGAAAATCCTTTTTGCATGATAATGATGATATGCTCGAATATAATCAATAGCCCAATGGCTCACAATCAACCTACCAGCCCGGCACAGGCTCATTCCGCTCTACAGCACAGATAACCATCTTAGAAATTGTAAATCAATGTCAAGGACTCACGAAGATTTTCCAAATCCCACCATTTATGGTCCAAAGGTGAATGCAAAGGTCACACAAGGCCACAAGGGTTAATACTACAAAATGAGTTCAAATACTAAATCCAACGTAGGAAAAAGGAACGGACAGGAAGAAAGCAAACAAGGTCTGAGGTGCCAACCTAGTAAACCCAATCCAAAGATAATATATAGTACAATTATATCCTATATAAGCAAAGTCTAAGGTGGGTAAGTTGTAACCTACCTGACGTCCGATGAATAGCTGCTGAAAAATCATTGCCCGAGCCCAAACTGCTTTGAAAAGCCCCGAATAGCACTCAAACTATCAAAAATATAATTTACGCCTTAAGATAAAGCTTATGACACCCATATAGCTAATAATTTATCTAGGTTAAAATTTGGGTCAAATGCAGGCCCATGGGTCCTGCAATCCAAAACCAAAAATGAAAGTTACTACGAGGTTCCCAACCTCGCCAAGAACACATGCTCAGAAATTGGCTACAATTTGGGCAAAGGAAAGGCCTAAAATAGCCAAGAGATGAAGAGGGATCAAAAATGCAAAAACTTTACATATTCAAGAATAAAACGGAGAATCATTTATCACGGAGGAAGGGAACAAAGTCAACAAGGTGAAACTCATGCCTCAACGAACAATCAGACCCAACAAGTAGCTACAACACAAGAATCAACCCCTAAGTTAAGATAAGAAGCATTAATGGAGGTTTAGCCAAATCTATGGAAGAATTGGAGAAGAGAAACTTACTAAAACGAGGAGGAAAATGATAAAATTCTCTAATTGATGAACTCCCACGGCTAGGATATGATTATTCACAAGTTTTAGGTGAGGGAAAATTTTTAGAGTGATAGAGGGAATGAGAAATGAAGCCAAAAATTCGAGGAAACTAACTTTTATAGTGTAGGTCGCAGACCAGCACAATTGCGGTCCCCAGGCGCGATCGCGCTGAAGGAGAAACACAGGCACCTGTGCGATTGTGGTGCCCAGGCGCGATGGCATTGTAGGGTAAAAGTACCAAGGGCACAATCACGGTGAGCCTACGCGATCGTGCTGAGCACTGCTCAGCTGCATAAAATTTGCAAATTTTGAAACACTCCCCCGTGGGTTTCAGGCACAATCGAAACCCAATACACGCAAACCTAACATGTAACTAGAGAGAAAATGACGTTCCAGACTTAACAGAATCGATAAAACTTCCATACGAGTTATCTCAAGGAAATGTCGACCCAAGTCAACACTTGCTAAAACCAACCAAACACCCAAAATAAGCTCGGCTTAATCAAAACCCAAACTAGCCACCTACCTAACCCAAACTTGACATTTCAGAGCTAATGGAATCGTCAGATTTCAAATCCGATGCCCTGATCATTGAAAGTTGACCAAAGTGAAATTTCCAACCGCAACTGGCTTGAAAGCTCAAAAAGTGAGATAGAACTATAGCGGAGGTTCTCATGCCCCGACAAAAGGTCCAACTAGACCAAAATTCATGTTCTAGAGCTAACAAAACTGTCGAATTTTGATTCTGAGCATGCTAGCTAAGAATGTTGACTAAAGTCAATGTTTTCCTAAGTTAAAGCTCGAAAATATTGAGATGGTCATAACGACCTAACGAATGGCCAGGGTACCAAACCACCAGTCTCAGCAAGTTATAAATTACTTAGGGCCGCTACATGTATGCTCTAACAGTACAAAAAAGGCAAAAATCCAGAAATGATCGAAACGGTCATTACAAAAATAAGCATTCTTTGATTCAAGCACGAGTTTCACTCGAAATAATTTTTAAAATATTTTCAGAAGTAAAATTTATATAATTCTACATAATTAAATATAGAATATATTTATTTCACCTTAATTCCCAAAGTTAGCCTCAAACTATTTTTTTAGAAATCTTTGAACTTTATAGAAACAATTATTACAAAAATTATTTAAAATAGTAGAAATAATAAACTAATAATTGGATCAAACAGTAAACTAATAATCAAATCTAGTTTACTAGATTAATGAATTGGGATTGGGCTTAATTAAACTTATAAGTTAGAGCAAATTTCATAAACAACTGCTAGTAGGAATTTGATCAAGCCTCTATAGCTATACTTTACCTAATTACAATCTGTGGCAACAATTTCAATAGCTTAAGATCCCATTTGTATATTTTATGGAATTTTGGTATACAAATATAAATACAAACATAGTTGAGTGTTTATTGAGAAAATATATAATCTGTAGCAACATTTTCAATAGCTATTGTATATCCTATTTGTATATTTGTGAAATTTTAGCATACAAATACAATTAAGTGTTTATTGAGAGAATAATATATAAATACAAATAGTTATTAAAGTAAAAGATAAGTTATGAAATGCAATTAAAAAAAACTATAGCTATGAAGCATAATTAGGCATGGATATTTATCTTATTATGTAAATTTTCCTATAAGTTATATGTGCGTCAAAACTTATAGACCATTAGAAGAATGAGAAATGTTCATAAAAGACTATAGTTTGGGGCCTAATAACTAATCTCATTGATACTTTTCATATATACTAAACCTAGAGACACTTCCTCTCCTCCCTCTCTCGCTTGTCTCTCTCCTCTCTGGCTCGCCTCTCTGCTTCTTTCGTCCATCTCCCTTTGTGTATCTCTCCTTCTATCATTCTTCTCTGTTGTGTATTTCTCATAATCTCGTCCCTCTCCCTTTGTGTATCTAGCTTTCTCTCGGCCCACTTTTATCTCAAGAAAATCCACCAGTCAGTTCCAAATCTCAATTTTACCATCATTTAAACTGAAAATGGGCCCCTCGGGCCATGCAAAGTTCAGAAAACTGGTGATAGTCGGCCCAAAGCCAAAAAATAGTAAAACATGTAGAAAACTCTTTTTTCAGGAATGATATGCCCACAGACAACAAGTTTAGCCCAAAATGGCTCACAAACATTCCTACCGGCCCTGCACAGGCTCAACAGCTCTACAGCAGATAATAACCAGCCTAAAAAGATATTTTTATGTCTGGGACTCACGGACATTCCCAAATAACCCACCACATATGTAAAAAGGATATCTCTATGTCCGGGACTCACGGATATTCCCAAATAACCCACCATATATGTTCTAGAGTCAGTACAAGGCCACACAGGACCACAAGGGTAATATACAATATCACACGAATACCACAATCAATGTATAAAATAAATGGACAGAAAAGACGGGCACGGTCTGGGGTACCAACCTAAAACAACCCACCCAAGAGTACTAATTAATGTAGTTATAGCCTACATACGCGGAGTCTAGGTAGGGAAAGCCATAACCTACCTGTCATCTGATGACTAGCTACGGGAACGGCGTCATCCAGGCTCGAAATAATCCAGGAAGCTCTAATTTGTGAAACCACAATCAATACAATAATCTACATATTAATACGAGACAAACGATACCCATAATGCTATAAACATAATTGGGTTGAAATCTGGGTCACAAACGGGTTCGTACGCCCTACAATCGAAATCGTAAATGAAAAACACACACGTGTTCCTTACCATCTTGGGAGCACATGCTCAAAATTTGAGCGGAAACGGATATGAAATGTTGCTCCAAAACAGCCCACCCATTTAAGAATTCAAAGGGAATTTAATGGAGAAAATGGGAGATTAAAAGTGGACTTACCCGTCTTAGAAGTCGATAATCGAGCATGGATCGATAAAATAAAGCCCTCCAACCAGTAGGGAACAATTAGGGAGGAAAATGGAGTATTTTGGGAGTTTGGTTATGGAGGTTCGGAGTTGAAGGTGTTTGGAAAAATGAAGAAGAAAACAAGAAAAGCCAACTTAAGCTGACTACCTTGGCCTTCGTGAACGCGGCCAAGGCGTCGCCTACGTGAAGAGCAAAATGGGTGGCTGGACAAATGCCCTTCGCAAACGCGGCTAAGGCCCGCGAATGCGAAGAACAAAATTGTGGAGCTGGAAATTTCCCTATGCAAACACGGCCAGCTCCCTGCATTCGCCAAGAACAAAGTTGGCTATGACAGCAACCAGCTGTCCAGGGCATATTTTCACACTTTGGGTCCCCGGGAACGCATTCGGGGTCCCGCAAACACAAACGATCTAAGCTATTCGACTAGAAATGGCATTCTAGATCCAATTGAATTGATAAAAATCCTATCGGAGGTCGATTTAATGAAAAGTGGGCCCCACGCCCAAAATCAACCTTTAGACTAATAATTCCCAAAATGGAACCCAAGGGCCAATATCAAGTCTGAAAGCCTCGGGACCCAAACTAATGGTCCCTCTAGCCTAAACTCGACATTTCGGAGCTAACAGCGCTGACAAAATTTTCATCCGAGACCGTCTTCTCCAAATAGTGACCAAAGTGAACCAAGCAAGCCCAACTGGCCAGAAAACACAAAAAGAGAGAGAATTCCAAGCTGAAAAGCTCCCAGATACCGACCAAAAGTCCTACTAGACCAAAGTCCATGCTTTGGAGCTAACGGAACTATCGGAATTTGATTCCAAGCACGTTTACAAAGAATGTTGACTAAAGTCAACGATTTCAAATGCTTAAGGCTCTTAAATAAGGAACGGCCAAAAAGACCAAACAAACAGCCCAGGCATTGAACTATCTTTCCCGGCAAGCCATAAATGACTTAGGGTCTTTATAATAAATCTCAAACGGTACAAAAAAGGTGAACACATGTAAATGACCAGAAGGGTCATTACATCATCCACTACTAAAAAGACTTTTGTCCCTGAAAGTCAGGAAAGAAGGAAAGACTAGAGATTTAAGAACACCAAATACGAAGCACTCACTACTCTCTTGGACAACCCGGGTAGCCTCCTCGACAGGACGACACCAAATAGAATAGAACCAACAAAAGCAACCAAGCCTTAACTCCTTACTAGCCAAGCTACATTTCAAACTTAAGCTCCAAAACTCCAAAGATCTGCCAACCCAAACTGAACCTCGAGAATCTCAACTGGTAAGCACCGACACAACACCAAAACTAGAGAAGCATGGCGACCAACACACAGAACTCAAATCTTTGAAACCACAACCAAGTTTGCCAGAAAAGCCAACAATCAAAATTCTAACTCGTGAACCCGTTGATCCGTAAAACCCTTTTATTCTGAACTAAATACTTTGCACCACAAACAGGAAGCTTCACATAAGTTGACACTCAAACCACCCTCGAAGCATCAACTGACACACCAACGATCCATAGTTCCCGCTTATGCTCTACCATGAACGAAGTCACCCTTTTTTTCAAACTTTTTCAAAGCCAAGCTATAGTCTACTAGCCTTTGCCATCCAAGATAACAATCCGAGCATATCATCAAAAACTGGAGTTACCTGTCCTGACTGGCCATCACTCAATGAATAAACACTTTTGCTAACATTAAACTCGATAACCAAACCCAACTAAAAATCCTATTAGAACCCAACTGAAGTTTGCACATCAGGGTTAGGGAGTGCATGAATGGACAACCTGTGTTGATGGAGAGACTTCAAAACTGTAGAACGAACAAAGCCAACCTTGCTGAACCAGACCAAATTTGAATCAACTGAAAATGGATGAACCAGAAAACCTGCCCAAAAGACCCAAACCAAAATAAGACCCTGCAAGGAGGGTGGTAAGACTACCACGAAGTCAGTAATCATCAGCTAAGGTACAAACTCTAAGAAGTACTACTGCTACTTCGAACACTCAACACCATTCGGATTTGAAATTGCCTTACTAATCTCACCTCCGGAAGAAGTAAACATGCCATGAATATCAAGTCAGAACACCCCATAGGCAAAGTAAAAGGTGTTTGCTATCCAAGGTTGCCATCTAGTAGTAGAAATTTGCGTAACTCATCAACTCGCCTCCTAGGCTCAAATCAACCGCTCCACTACATCAACACACAAACCACCAACTCTAAAGCATACAACATACTGAACTTCTAATCCATACTGGCTTAGTCTAATCAACGCTAGAACCCAACATTAAAGACAACCCTTGAAGAATCAACTAAACAGGCTTTAAAACTCTTGACAAACAAATGGTGACCACCAGTCTCTAAGTATCAAGAGAACTAAAATTAGCCTCGCTAGCCTGAATCTGCACAACCTGATCACATAAAGCCTACAACACTGCTGAATCTCGAACATACACCACTGAATCTGTCTAACCATGGTAGAAGGAACTTCGTATTAACTAGAACACCGCTGAAATCTAGAATTTCCAGCCTAACTCAAAGGTTAGACAAGGACTAAGTGTCCAAGGCCAACTCTCACTCCACAACTGGAATAGGGAAGCTACGTTGTCTGAACCCATTTCTTTCCAATCCAAGAAGCTGCAATCAAAGAGAACCAACTATGAACCATCCAGAGTAGTTTGCTAGCCCACGATTCTGCAACTTAATCCCAATATCCAATCAATGCCTCTGTTGAAATCCATAAGTAGACCCATACGCTGTCGTCGAACACTCAGGTACTAGAGCCTACTAGGCCATGAATACACAATTTGCCCAACCCGCAGATTCTAGTGAAACTTGTTTTCCCCCAAAGAAGATAACAAGGAAGCCAAGGTCAATGCAATAAGCTCCCAAAGGTAGTACCGGGAATGACCACCACCTCAATCTTAGACTAGAAGGAATTCTGACCTCGAATCTATCAATGGAAATGACACCACAACCTGAACTCGATCAATGCAATTCACCAACATACAAGCCAAAACAAACTCTCGGTCTCTACCTCAGTCAGCTACAATGACACATACATACACACAAGGAGTCATCACCCTCCTTCGCAAACCAAACAAAACCCTTTATAAGGATACACTAAATTTCATAGATTCTTTCCCAGAAGAAACTAGAGCCTTTCCCCTAGGTCCGATAACTCTTACCGGCAACACTTGCTACGATGGAATAAGAGTAGGTCGAATGCCTAACTCAACCAACATGCTATAGCAAAAACACTCAATCATGATGCTACAACCAAACTCAATCCTATTAACCAGAACTGGGAAGAGAAATAAAGCGACCCAACTAGACTTAGAATAGGAGGAAAACATAAAAGCAACCCATACCTGCTAACCTACCAAATAAAACAACTAAGGAAGGTCGATTCAAATCACCCGAGAAAACAAAACCAAACCATGCTCACTAGCGTAACCAACACCACTCAACTTAAGACAAGATCTCAAACTCTGGCACAACCACCTGTAACACTAAACCAATATAAGAACCCCGAGCAAACACTAGAAAATAGCCTAGGCAACAACCATCTAGGACCGCTCAAAAGAGAAGACTCAACACAAGTCAAGAGCCACAATGAAACTAGGACTAGAATAAACCAGAAAAGCTAACAAGAACTACCCCCGAGCTATGACTCTTGGTAAACACCTCACAAGGATAACACACCCCCCATCCACTATTAAGGAATAAATTACCAATAAAATAATGCATAAACACTATAACTTAGGTAGTCATATAACTAAACAAGTAGCACGTAGGATTATAAGCAAACAAATGATAGAAGGGATAGAGTCGCAGTGCGAGCAGGACTTATCATAAGCCAAAGGTAACAATAGCCTTACCTGGAGAAAAGATATCAGAAACCTCTACCTCGGACCCACTAAGAGGGGCATTAGACTGACGGGGTCTAACTCTGGACTGAGCACTCAAAGCTAAAGGCTCAACCGTCCCATGCTGGGGACAAGCTCTATAAAGGTGACCCATCTCTCTACAATCATAAAAACCAGGCTGACCGAGATACATAATTGTGGGGAAATTCTTAGCAAAGTGCCCATGTTTACTATACCGACAACAACCTTTACCTGAACCACTGGCCAAAAGGCCACCTCTAACCATCTGGGGACCACCCCTACTACCCTGCACTCCACCTCTAGCTGGTGGTACTGAAGCCCTAGGAGATAACATTTGCTGACCCTGCTGACTGAAAGGTGGGATCATGGGACAATCTCTAACAAAGTTCCCACGACCACCGCACTGAAAGAAAATCACAATGGATATATACGGGCAAGGAGATCTTACTGAACCTGACTGGACAACATCTCCTACACAACCTGAAAGCAAACCTCAGAGAATCTGACCCATACAATGTCCACTAAGCTCAACATGTCATGTACCATCATCCTCTGGAACCTATGGAGCAACTGAAATTGGTCTGGTAGATAATGAGCAGTGAAACCTATCTCTGGTGGATAATCCCTTACCTCGAGTCTAAGAACCTCGGAAACCATCCTGGCGATGATGTTTCTTAGCCCTACCTTCATAAGCCTCATGGCATAAGCCCTCGATAGCACAAGCATGATCGACCACCTGGAGAAAAGTAGTCCCAACTGTAACCAAATGCTTAGTTGCCAGACAGAGTGGTGAAATCAAACCTCCAACAAATCTCTGAACCCTATCAAACTCTATAGGCACAGTCCTATCAGTATGCCTAACTATCTCATGAAATCTTGCCTCATATTCCAACATCGAGATACAACCCTATTGGAGAACTAGAAGCACAACACTAGCTGAAGCACTGCTCATAGAACCGGGTAGTGAAACACCCACCGAAGGACTCAGATTCTTAGCCACGGTGTCATGAAGAACTGGAGTAACTATGAACCCAATCGGAGGTTGGGCTGACTCAACACCCCCTATCTGGTGCGGTAAACTCTCACTCTGAAGTCCTGCCACTAATGGAAGCACTAAACCAATAGGCACAGAAGTCTCGACACCAACCGCTGTCAAACTCGTCTCAGGCATCTAAGAAGTAATGGAACAACCAAAGTTTAGAAGTCAATAGATCCAGGAATGCACGATAAGGAGCCAACATGATGAAACTTTTCCTAATAATGCCCTGTAGCCTCCCACAAATAGGATACGGACGTCATTGTACCGATCCATGAGACTCTACTTAGACACTTGCTTCTGTACCACGACACCGGTGAACCTAGAACTCTGATACTAAGTTGTCACGATCCGATTTCTCAAGTTATGATGGTACCTACAACCTCCTAGTAGGAGAACTAATTCCCATAGCCCAGAATGGTTAGTAATGGGCTACTACCTAACTAATACGCACAATAAGCAGAAATAAGCAAAAGCAGAATATAAAGATAGACAAAGCAGAAGCAATAACCTCAATATATACATAATGAAACTACACCACCCCAAGACTTGGTATTGATAGTATAGAAGCTTCTAATAGAATACAAGTGCTAGAAGTAACAAAATGATAAGTACAACTGTCTCCGAATATCCAAGAGTAACAGTACAAAAGATGAGATATGGTCAAGCCCTGACCATTAGGCGCTCACCCTAGTCTCAAGTATTCAAAAGCTGCACGAGTCTCCAACGTGATCAACAGTGAAAGCTCAACTAATATCTGCACCAAATAGATGCAGAAGTGTAGTATGAGCACCAATTGCTACGCAATGGGTACCCATTAGGCATCATCGACTGACTGAGGGCATATAAGATATAAAAATAGAAAATAGTAGATAGCAAGAAAGAAGTCACCGAAGTAATAGAGAAAGCACAAGAAACTAGCATGGAGAATAGACAATAAAGAGTTATAACCATACAATGCTAGCACAGAAGATAAATATACACAAAACACAGGTGAGGGAAAGAAAAATGCACCTGGAGTCCTTGCACAACAATAAAACTAAAGTGAGAGAGTTTAGAAACATGTCGGTATACCGGTAACCTCAAGTAAAAGGGAAAGGAGGAAGTAAGCCCATATAATCAACTAGAAGTCATACAATAAAGGAATCATTCTTAACATAACAACTTTCAAGAGATATATAAACCGGGATCAATCTCACAATTTCAAACCTAGAATGGAATACTAAGCCACAAGCACCAAGAACCTACTACTCAAATCATAATAAAGAATAGAACTGGAAACCCACAATTTGCTCAGGAGAACGCACAATAGTCACTACTACAAAAAGGGGCTTTAGCGACAATTATTTTGCGGCAATAAGCTAATTGCCGCTAATGTATTTATGGGAGTAAAAATATCAATGGTTATGTATGTTGGCCAGAAATAAGTGTATTTTTAGTAGAGATTCCAAAGAATAGTTGGTAAAACCTTAATTTTTTCTCTTCCTCTATTTTCCCTCTAATTAAATAAAACCCCCGCCTTCTTAAAAATAAAAACCTCTCATGCGCCTAAGTTAAAAAATTGCTAAGATAGACCTAAGTAAAAATTGAGTAAAACTTTTTTGATCGTTTCTATCATAGCAGCGACGTCCAAAAACCTAAATCACAATCTTCAGCAGGTATGTAGATCCCCTTCAAATTAATGTGAATGTTCTCTTTTCTATTTCTATCGCTATAGGTCTGTATATGTTAAGGTTCCCAATTTCTCTATGTTTCACTGTAGCTCCTTTGAGATTTTAACTCTGCAAGTTTTCCTCTATCATGTTCATTAATCTGGTATGTTGGCAATAAATGGGAAGAAAATAAAAAATATACTCACTCTTCTTAGTTCATCAAGTAAAGCTTTTGTATGATCTTTTTGTTCTTTATTACACAATTTCCTCTGTTTCTATCGCTAGATGTTTCTGTTATCAATTTTTCTATGTGACACTATAGATCTCCTTTGAGATTTTACCCTGTAATTTTCTTTTCATTATGTTCATTAATATGGTATTTTGGCAATAACTGAAAAGAAAACAAAAAATATACTCACTCTGCTTAGTTCGTCAAGTAAAGCTTCTGAAGGATTTTTTTTGTTCTTTATTACATAATAGAATTATGATTAAGGAATTTACTGGGGATTATCAAAGAAATCAAATATGGTTTTGCAGCTACTAGACCTAATCATAGTCAGGCTTACACCAGATTACTCATTAGAGTCTCTCTTTAGTGCAGAAATTTGACGTATGTTTCAATTTTTTATTCACTAGTATGGGTCAGATTGATACTGTATTGGTTGTTTTTCTAATGGTTTACTAGTTCATTCCATGAGTTCCATGATTCTTTTATTATGTTATCTATATTATTTGGTTCATTGTGGTTGTTTGTTGTTTTTTTATGTATGACTGACTTCAATATATGATTTATGTCCCATTCGTTTTATATAGTTTAAAATAGAGCATTGGATAATAAGAACAAATTGATCACACTATTTTGTCAACCTTCGTTGGCTCTATTTTCTCCTGCTCATCCGTCTGCATCTTGCCTTTTCATGTAGCTATGAAGGCTGGTAGGGAAATCATTCTTCTCCTTCACTTTCTTGTCTTCGTCAACAAAAAATTCTATTTCTCAGGTACTCAAACACTTGATTATAGGGTGAGTTGTGATTTGTGATGTACAAGCAACTTGAGATTTGTAAAAGCAAATTTTTTTGTGTTTGCTAATTCATGGTTTTGATCTCTGGTTGCTGTAAATTTGATTTCAATTGATTGAATCCAATCCTCTGTTTCCCCTACTATTTATGAATTGAAGTGATTTCTATGTTTGATAAGGTGGTTGTTAATATAGCCAGATTCTCATGATCATTCAGAAGTTCCATTGTGAATACGAGAACTAGTACAAGAAAATTGTACTTTGGTTTTTACTACGACTTAAGTTCTCTTTTAAAAAAATTCAAGTTTAGCGATTACGTAGGCCCTCCTAATTAAACCGACTTGGTAAAAGATTTAAAAACAAGATATTTAGAAACTGTCATCTCCCTTAATAGGTATAAATATGATGCCTATAATTTCAGTAACAAAATCAAGTTCATGATTTCTGTTAATCTGCTGCACCTTATCGATAAATTTCTTCCATGAGCTCTCTATTATTGAGACTCATGTTAATTACTTGAAATCGTGATTATAAATTGCTGAAAAAATTAGCCATCTGAATCTTCATTTTAGGTGGATGTGAACTCTTTGTGTTAATGATCCATTGTAATGTCGAAGCCAAGGTTTATATCTCTTGAATTGTTGAATCTCTCTGTTTATCAACTGATCCATTTCCTTACTTGGGGTCATAAACTTTTCTTCGAACTCCGTCAACTACAAATATAAATTTCAAGTACATGACTCGAATATGATGTAATAGCTAATCGCCAATGATATACATGTTATAACTGTAGAGGTATTGATATAGTATTAGTACAATGGATTTTGACGATTCCAATTGCTTTTACGAATCTCCCTTAAAGCACTCAACCTCGTCACTAGCAATTTTTTTCTTATTCATAGTTTGAGTTGCAAATGCAGTAGTCTCTGCGGCTTCGATGGTTTCTGACACCTTATATTCTTACCCTTCTATCATTAAATCCCTTACACATTTTTTTGGGGCAATAAACTGTAAAATATTATTACCACCATCAGTGAGTTCAAAATCCTTACAAAGCCAAATCAAAAAAAAACTGTCACTAACAACAAAACTATAGCCTTTTCCTTACAAGTGGGAATTGGCCTAAAAACTAAGAACATAATCTATGTATCAAGTATGTGCATCTGTTGCAGAGCCTGTTGTTGATGTACACTGCACTCTCGAAAAATATTCCAGTTTCTAGCTTGCCAGATGGCATAAATCACAGCTCCATAGACTGCTGCTACAATACGCTTCTTGATCCTGCTCTAATGCCTCTGGTTGAGCTATTCCAAGCTATCTGCAATCTCCATTACTTGTATTTGAATGCCTAGCCAAGTAACAACGTCTCTCCAAAGTAGTTGTGCCCATTTGTAGTGAACAAACAAGTGAGTGAAGTCCTCCAGGTATAGTTGTGCACTGTCACGCCCCGAGGCTACCCCCTAGATGCAACACGGTGCTCAGTGTTATAAGTGACCTCGAGCTGACCCATGGCATGGCATATCTATGAGATTTGAAGCAAAAGTATATATTGTGCTGTCACGACCCGATTTCTCGGTCATGATGGCACCTACAACCCCCAAGTAGGCAAACCAATCCCGTAGCCCAGAACAGTTAGTAATGGACTACCATCTAACAAATAAGTGGAAGAATAGTTTAATAAGAAAAAGTAGGTGAACAAGATGAAGAGAATAGATAACAGGAATATATATATACATATGCGGAAGCTAAATCAAACCCCAAAACCTGGTATTATAGTATAGAGCCAGAACTACATACATGAAGTGCAAATGGTCCAAAATAATATATACAGATATCTTCGATTGGAAATAGAGTACATAAAGCAAAAGATAAACTAAAGCTAAGCTCCGGTCTCCAAGAGCTCACCCTCAGTCTGAAGTAGTCCACAAAAGATCTCCGGGCACGAATCACAACGATCTAGCGGCGATGGCCCACGCTAAGATCTGCACCAGAAAATGCAGAATGTAGTATGAGCACCAAATGTGAAGCATAAGGTACCCAGTAGGTATCATAGGTCGACTGGGCACATATAAGGTAAAAGCGTAGTAACAGACAGAATAGAAGCAAGTAGTCATGAAAATCAATGAAAAAGGTACATAGGAACTAGCCCAGCGGAAAGGCAACAGAAACACCATCTAAGGCCAGTAAGTAGAATATATACACAATAGGCACAGGTGAAAGTAAGAAACAATGCACCTGGGATCCTTGCAATTACAGTATATATATAATAAGTTTACGAAATGGACGATATATAGGTAACCTCAAGTGTAAGAGAAAGAGGGGAAAAGTAATGATAGGCATGCTCGGAGATAGGAATCAAAATCAACTAATCATATCAATCTCAAATCTAGAAACTAACAGCCTAGAAACAACTAATTTCATACTTAACAGTAACAGGGAATAATTCTGTATGTAAATAACCAGAGTCTACCTACAGTCCCCTGGCCGCCCATACAACCGAGGAACACAGACAAGTGAAAACAAACCCTACGGCATCCCATACTATCGGAGCGTAGAATCAACAAACAGCAAACAAGGGTGGAGCCTCAAACAATGAATGATATGATACATGAAGATCTCAGGTGAAATGGTATCTCTGTATGTACCCCTTCCGGTGCCAATCAGGCCCAGCAGGTAGGTTCC
Organism: Jaltomata sinuosa; assembly: GCA_003996215.1. Classification (NCBI taxonomy): domain Eukaryota; kingdom Viridiplantae; phylum Streptophyta; class Magnoliopsida; order Solanales; family Solanaceae; genus Jaltomata; species Jaltomata sinuosa. Next base: position 257,889 of record QJPP01000542.1, read on the forward strand.
ATGGAAGGACACTGCCCATATACCTCTACTCCGCCATATACCCTCCCTCCAGCACACGTATCCCAAAATCCCTAGGCCTGGACGACAAGGTCCATGGAGGTCCCGGACCCCATACTTATACTCAATATCAAAACCTATCATCCGGAAGCAAGTTCGGGTTTAAGATAGAGACCCAGTCTCGAATATGCATGCCTAGACCCTGTCCAGGACTAAAGTAGTGGGAAAATATCTCAAAAACCCCTCCAAGGGTGCCCGAACATAATCGAGTCTAAACAGTATAAAGTCATCTCAGATGCTCAGTCCGACCGAGACTTAAATTATCCCAGTTTAGTAAAAAACACAACTAGTACCCTGGCCCTGCTGAGTCTAGCGTTAATAGTAAAACTGGTGATAGAAATCATAATTTATCCTTCTTTTACCCTAAGAATATTCATAAGTTAAATAAAACCATTTTCAGTTCATTTCCTATCAAAAATGGGCCCCCGGAGCCATGCAAGGTTTAGAAAACAATTCTAGTAGGCCCGAAGCCAAACCATAGTAAAACATGGATAAATTATGTTTATATGCATGGAAATGAATACTCAACACAAATATCAGCCCAACAACTTACAATCAACCTATCGGCCCTGCACAGGCTCCAATCATTCTACAGCACATATAGCCAGCTCTATAACATTAATAACGATGTTCGGGACTCACGGACATTCCCAATATACCACCATCTATGTTCCAGAGTCAATACAAGGCCACACAGGACCACACGGGTGAATAGAGCGTATAAAACAAATACTACAAACATCAGAGTAAGAAAAATAATCGGACATGAATAAAGCGGTCAAGGTTTGTGGTACCATGCTAATAAACCCACCCCAAGGATACCCATTAATACAATTTTATCCTATATATGCGGAGTCTAGGGAAAATAAACTGTCAGCTACTTGTCATCCGATGACTAGCTGCGGGAATGGCGTCGTCCTGGCTTGAACTGCTCCGGGAAGCTCCGAATCACAAAAATACCTTCCAACGAACGTTTGAATGCCCGTAGTTCCTAAGCTTTGAAAACACTATATATACGCAGCTTATACTCACCTATAAACAGTTCATAATTAAGCTTAAATCGCCAGATTTCCTAAAAGGATCATAACTTGACAAAAAGTCCGTAGAACTTCATAAAAACGATAATAAAAGATCCCCGAGATGGTTACCTTAGCAAACCAAGTGTAAAGCTTGAAGAACCACCAAGAATACCAAGTCCTATCTTCTGAAAACCAGCTCCAAACATGGCTTATCAAAAGGGAAAATGATTGCCACGCGTAGAGATTGCGTTTCTAGGCACGGGGGAAAACTAAATGCACCTTGATCACTCAAGAACACTCTTGGAACCCTCCCTTATGTTTTCTCTCTATTTCAGAACTGTTTTGGAGTTTTAAAATGTGAATTTGAGGCTTTAAATCGATTTTGACCCGACCCGGTTCGCGACCCGGTTTCTACCCAGACAGTCCGCGGTATAACAGTCATAACTTTTTACTTCGAGATCAGTTTGATGTGAGGTTTTGGGCGATGAAAACTAGACTCGTAGACCTTCAATTTGGTAGGTCGGGGGACTTCTAACTTTTTATATATTGAAGAGTAAGGAAAGGCCTCCCATGACAATGAGGTAATTTTTGCATGGGCTTGGACTTGCTTTGATGATTGAGAGAAAAACTCTGAGACATTGGACCCAAAGTTCAGAAAATTTATTAAAGAAACTTACGATAACTTTTGCCGAGTTGCTTGACTTCAAAACTTATCATACGACCATAAAGACCAAACAAAAGGCCCGGGCACAAAAAAAATGATCCTGACAAGCCTTAAATAACTTGGGGCCACTACAGGCTAGCTCTAATGGTACAAGAAAGGCGAAAACGCATAAATGACCAGAAGGGTTATTACATCATCCACTACTAAAGAGACTTTCGTCCTCGAAAGTCAAGAACAAGGAAGTACCTGAAGGCTCAAAGAGTTGCGGATACTGAGCCCGCATATGTCTCTCGGTCTCCCAGGTATCCTCATCAACTAGACGTTGCCTCCACTGAACCTTGAAAACCGGGATCTCCCGAGACCTCAATCTCCTGACATCTCTGTCCAAAATAGCTATCGGCTCCTCAACAAAGCCTAAACTCTCATCCACCTGAATTGAATCCCACTGCAACACATGAGACTCATCTGGAACATACCGCCGCAACATCAATACATGAAAAATCGGGTGCATAGCTGAAAACATCATAGGCAAAGCTATCTGATAGGAAACACTACCAACCCTCTGGAGAATCTCAAATGGCCTAATATACCTGGGGATAAGCTTGCCCCGCCTACCAAATCTCATCACACCCTTCATGGGCGATACACGGAGAAATACCAAATCACCAACACTGAACTCTAAGGCACAAAGTCTATGATCAGCGTAGCTCTTCTGCCTACTCTGGGCTGCCCGAAGTCTATCCTGAATCACTTTGACTCAGTCTAAGGAATCTCGAAGTAAATTTGTGCTCTGTGGCCTAGACTCGAAACCATCAACCCAACCAATCGGTGATCTGCAACGCCTACCATACAAGGCCTCAAAAGGTTCAATGTCGATGCTCGAATGGAAACTATTATTATAAGTAAACTTAGCCAAAGGCACAAACTGATCCCACGAACCTCCAAAGTCAAGAACACAGGCTGGAAGCATGTCCTCCAGGACCTGAATGGTGCTCTCAGACTGGACATCTGTCTGAGGGTGGAAATCAGTACTAAGCTGAACCTCTGTACCCAAATCTCGCTGAATAGCCCTCTAGAACTGAGATATGAACTGAGTGTCGCGGTCTGAAATGATAGAAGTTGGGACCCCGTGCAACCAAACAATCTCACGAAGGTAGATTTGAGCTAACCTCTCTGGACCATAAGAAGTCTGAACCGGCAAGAAATGTGCTTAGTCAGCCTATCAACAATCACCCATATGGAATCAAACCCACGAGAAGTACGAGGCAACCCAAAAATAAAGTCCATAGTAATCCCTTCCCACTTCCACTCAGGAATGGGAAGTCGCTGCATCAAACCACCAGGTCTCATGTGCTCAAACTTCACCTGCTGGAAATTCAAGCATCGAGATACAAACTCCGCTATATCCCACTTCATACCACTTCACCAGTAAAGTTGTCTCAAGTCTCTATACATCTTTGTTGTTCCAGGATGAATGGAGTATCTAGAACAATGTGCCTCGCAAAGTATCAACTGAATCAAATCCCCAAATCTCGGAACACAAAGGCGACTATCAAACCTTAGAACCCCACCTGAATCTAGAGTAGCCCGACTGGCCTCACCCTGAACAACCTGATCACAAAGGTCACATAACTGCTGATCCTCAAACTAACGGCTCTGAATCTGATCAATAAAAGTAGAACGAACCTCGACACTGGCGAGAACTCTGCTAGGATCTGACAAGTCAAACCAAGGGTCGCTCAGAAATTGAAAGTGAAGCTAGGCTGCCCATACTCACCGCCTTTTGCCTCAAGGCATCTGCTACCACATTTGCCTTGCTCGGGTGATATAGAATAGTGAAGTCATAGTTCTTCAGTAGCTCGACCCATCTCCTCTGCCTCGAGTTCATATCTCGTTGACTCGTGATATACTGAAGACTATAGTGATTAGTGAAGATCTCATAGTGAACTCCATATAGGTAATGCCTCCAGATCTTGATAGAGAAAACTATTGCCGCCAACTCCAAGTCATGGCTGGGGTAGTTATGCTCGTGAACCTTCAGCTGCCTCGACGCATATGCTATCACTCCTCCCTGCTGCATCAACACACAACCAATACCAACCCTAGAAGCATCACAATACACGGAGAAGCTCTGACCCTCAACTGGCAAAGTCAAAACTGAAGCTAAAGTCAATAAGGCCTTAAGCCTCTGAAAGCTATCCTCGCACTGATCCGACCACTGAAATGGGACATTCTTCATAGTCAGCATAGTCAAATGTGCTGCTATGGAAGAAAATCCCTGAATGAAGTGTCTGTAGTAACTTGCTAACCCAATAAAGCTGCGGACCTCAGTAACAGTAGTAGGTCTAGGCCAATCACAAACCGCTTAAATCATTCTCGGATCAACCCTAATCCCATCCTTAAATGCCACGTTCCCTAAGAATGCAACTGACTCAAGCCAAAACTCGCACTTTGAGAACTTGCCATAAAGCCGATGATCTCTCAAAGTCTGGAGTATAGTCCTCAAGTGCTGCTCATGCTCATCCCTACTACGCGAGTATACCAAGATGTTATCTATGAAAACTATCACAAATGAGTCCAAATACGGGCCAAGCACCCTGTACATCAAGTTCATAAAGGCTACAGCGGCATTAGTCAACCCAAAAGACATCACCAGGGACTCATAATAACCATAACGTGTCCTGAATATTGTCTTAGGGATGTCCTCCGCCTTAATCCTCAATTGATGGTAGCCGGACCTCAAATCAGCCTTCAAAAACACGGCTAAACCCTAAAGCTGATCAAACAAGTCATCAATCCTCGACATCGGATACCTATTCTTCACTATCACCCTATTCAGCTGCCGATAATCAATACACATTCGCATTGACCCATCCTTCTTAGTCACAAACAGAACAGGAGCACCCCAAGGCGACACACTTGGTCTTATAAACCCCTTAGCTAATAGATCCTAGAGCTGCTCCTTAAGCTCCTTTAACTCACCCAGAGCCATACGGTAAGGAGAAATAGAAATGGGCCTGGTGGACGGCTCTAACTCAATAACAAAATTAATATCTCTTTCAGGTGGAAGGCCTGTAAGGTCGGTAGGAAACACATCAACGAAGTCTTTAACCACAGGAACAGACTCAGGAGAAGAAAGATCAGCAATAGCATCTCGGACAATTGCTAGATAAGCTAAACACCCACGGGAAATCAATTTCCTAGCTCGAAGACAAGAGATGATCCCAGATGGTGCATGGCTAATAGAACCCTGCCACACAATCAGGGATACACCGGGGACAGCTATGATAATGGTCTTGGTATAACAATCCAAAACTGCACGGTGAGGGGATAACCAGTCCATGTCCAGTACCACATCAAAATCTAGCATATCAAGGATCATCAAAACACCCCAAGTCTTTGAATCACCAATAGATATCATACAAGATCTCACAATCCGATCCACTACTAAAGAATCTCCTATTGGGGTCGAAACAGAAATAGGAACAGATAATGGCTTACTAGCCAACCCCAAACAAGGCACAAAGTAGGCAGATACATATGAAAAAGTGGATCCAGGATAAAATAAATCCATAGTGGACTGATGGCACACAGAAATCATAGTTGTAATCACAGCATCTGAGGCCTCTGCCTCTGGTCTTCCAGGGACTGCGTAAAACTGACGATGACCTCTACCTACCTGACTGCCATCCCACCCACCTGCTCTTCCATGCAGAGCACCACCTCTACCCTGACCACCACCCTCTCTAGCCGGAGGCTAAACTGCTTGTAAGGGCTCGGCCGGCTGAATTGTACCCTGCTGAGGGCAATCTCTAGCAAAATAACCAATCACACCACAAGTAAAACAAGCCCCTGATGACCTACTCGGTCGGGATGAACCATCAGATCTCATATGGCCACCACGGCCTGATGCCCAAGAAACTGTACTCCTCAAAGACTGGCTGCTACAGCCCTAATGGCTGCTCTAACCTTGCTTGAATTGGGTACTAGCAGAAGTCTGAAGGGAAGCCTGAACTGGTCAGCTGTACTGACCCTAGTGATGTTGTGGCTGATAAACCTGACCCCATTGTCCTGAACCTCTACCACCATACCTAGAACCACTGTAGCCACCCTGATGTTGAGGCCTCTTATCTCTGTCCCCCTGATCATGTCATAGTAAGTCCTCTACAGTACGGGCATAGTCTGCGATAGCCTGAAATGACCCGGCAACCAATATCTCAGCTGGTTGTCTAATCTCTGGCTTCAAATCCCATACAAATCTGTGAATCCTATCTACCTCGGTAGGAATGATCATAGCTCTAAATGGTGCTAGCTGATGAAAATGAGTCTCATACTCTGAGAAAGTCGTAGAATCCTGCATAAGGCGAGTAAAGTGCTCCCTGCGATGCTCATGTTCACTTTGAGGCAAGAAATTGGCCATAAAGAACTTATAAAACTCAGACCAGGTCAAAGAAAGTGATGTAGAAGATCTGCAAGCAACCTGTGCCCTCCACCATAACTTAGCTAGACCCCCCAACTGATATGTAGTATAATCAACCCCGTGAGTCTCCAACAAACCCAAATGATGCAACATCTCCTCACAGGTAGTAATAAATTCATGTGGGTCCTTTCCAGAAGTACCAGCAAACCTCGAAGGTGCTAATCTCAAATACCTACCCAATGCCTTCTGCTGCGACTCTGTCATAGCTGGGCGAGGAGCAACAGGTTGTGCAACAGATGGGACCAGAATGACCTCCACACGGGGAGCCGCAGTGGCAGGCTGCGCTCCTAATATCTGTGCACCTGGGGATGCTCCCTGAATGTATGTCTTTACTACCTCATAAGGCCGCTCACCAATCATACCTAAAAGCTGTAATAGTAAACCCTAAATATCTTAAGACTAAGTTGGGGCTAGAGCTGGCATAGAAGTGGGCGCTGGAGCTGGTACTGGATTTGGTGGTACCTGGGCTGCCCCCTGATCTACATGCTGCTCAGGGTCTATCTCAATTCTAGCAGCTCTAGCAGGTGCCGCTGCTCGGAGGCATCCTCGACCCCTAGCTGGAGTCGGAGACTCATCTCCGCCTGACGCCGATGCTCTCGTACGAACCATTTATGGAAGAAGGAAGTAGAACAAATAACATTTCAAGAAACTTCAACGGTACTATGCATGATACAAAAGCAATGAAAAAGTCGTATTTCCTAAGATGTCATTATAGCCTCCCGACGATTGAGTACAAACGTCTCCGCCCCGAACCGCAGGACTCTACTAGACATTGGCTCCTATACCAATGACATCGGTGAACCTAGAGCTCTGATACCAAGCTGTCACGACCTGATTTCTCCATCATGATGGCACCTACAACCCACCAGTAGGCGAACCAATCCCCTTAGCCCAGAATAGTTAGTAATGGACTACCATCTAACAAATAAATGGAAGAACAGTTTAATAAGCAAAATTAAGGGAACAAGATGAAGAGAATAGATAACAGGAATATATATATATACATATGAGGAAGCTAAATCAAACCTCAAAACCTGGTATAGTAGTATAGAGCCAGAACTACATACATGGAGTGCAAACGGTCCAAAATAATATATACAGATGTCTCCGAATGGTAATAGAGTAAATAAATCAAAAGATAAACTAAAGCTAAGCTCCGGTCGCCAAGACCTCACCCTCAGTCTGAAGTAGTCCTCAAAAGATCTCCGAGCATGAATCACAATGATCTAGCGGTGATGGCCCAAGCTAGGATCTAAACCAGAAGATGCAAAATGTAGTATGAGCACCAAATGCAAAGCACAAGGTACCCAGTAGGTATAATAGGCCAACTGGGCACATATAAGTTAAAAGTGTAGTAACAGACAGAATAGAAGCAAGTAGTCATGGAAATCAATGAAAAAGGTACACAGGAACTAGCCCAGCGGGAAGGCAACAGAAATAGCATGTAAGGCTAGCAAGTAGAATATATACACAACAGGCACAGGTGAAAGTAAGAAACAACGCACCTGGGATCCTTGCAATAACAGTATATACATAATAAGTTTACAAAATGGATGGTATACTGGTAACCTCAAGTGTAAGAGAAAGGGGGGAAGAGTAATGATAGGCATGCTCGGAGATAGGAATCAAAATCAACTAATCATATCAATCTCAAATCCAGAAACTAACAGCCTAGCAGAAACCAATTTCATACTTAACCATAAAAGAGAATAATTTTGTATGTAAATAACAAGAGTCTACCTACAGTCCCCCGGCTGCCCATACAACTGAGGAACACAGACAAGTGAAAAAAAAACCTACGACATCCTATACTACCGGAGCATACAATCAACAAATAGCAAACAAGGGTGGAGCCTCAAACAATGAAAGATATGATGCATGAAGATCTCAGGTGAAATGGTATCTCTGTATGTACCCCCTCCGGCGCCAATCAGGCACAACAGGTAGGTTCCATGGAAGAACACTTCTTGTATACCTCTACTCCACCGTATACCTTCCCTCTGGCACACGCATCCAAAAGCACCAGGCCTAGACGACAAGTTCCATGGATGTCTCGGACCCCATACTAAAACTCAATATCAAAACCTATCATTCGGAAGCAAGTCCAGGTTCATGATAGAGACCTAGTCTCGAATATGCATGACAAGACCTTGTCCAGGACTAAAGTAGTGGGAAAATATCTCAAAAACCCCTCCAAGGGTGCCCGGATGCAACCTAGTCCAAACAGTATAAAGTTATCTCAGATGCTCGGTTCGACCTAGACTAAAATCATCCCGGTTTAGTAAGAAACTCAACTAGTACCCCGGCCCTGCTGAGTCTAGCGTTAATAGTAAAACTGGTGATAGAAATAATAATTTATCCTTCTTTTACCCCAAGAATATTCATAAGTTAAATCCAACCATTTTCAGTTCATTTCCTATCAAAAATGGGCCCCCGGGGCCATGCAAGGTTTAGAAAACAATTCTAGTAGGCCCAAAGCCAAACCGTAGTAAAACATGGATAAATCCTCTTTATATGCATGGAAATGAATGATCAACACAAATAGCCACCCAGCAGCTCACAATCAACCTATCGGCCCTGCACAAGCTCCAATCATTCTACAGCACATATAGCAAGCTCTATAACAGTAATAATGATGTCCGAGACTCACAGACATTCCCAATATCACACCATCTATGTTCCAGAGTTAATACAAGGCCACACAGGACCACAAGGGTGAATAGAGCATATAAAACAAATACTACAAACATCGGAGGAAGAAAAATAATCGGACCTGAATAAAGCGGTCAAGGTCTGTGGTACCAAGCTAATAAACCCAACCCAAGGATGCACATTAATACAATTTTATCCTATATATGCGGAGTCTATGTAAAATAAACCATAACTTACTTGTCATCCGATGACTAGCTGCAGGAACGCCGTCATCCGGGCTTGAATTGCTTCGGAAAGCTCCGAATCACAAAAATACCATTCAACGAACGTTTGAATGCCCGTAGTTCCTTCACAGAAATTGTTCCTTACATCCTAAGATTCACAAACACTATATATATGCAGCTTATACTCACCTATAAACAGTTAATAATTAATCCTAAATCAGCAGATATTCCGAAAGGATCATAACTTGACGAAACATCCGTAGAAATTCATAAAAGCAATCATAAAAGAGCCCCGAGATGGTTACCTTAGCAAATCAAGTGTAAATCTTGAAGAAATACCAAGTCCTATATTCTAAAACCAGCTCCAAACGTGGCTCATCGAAGGGGAAAATTATTGTCACTCGTAGAGATCGTGTTTCTAGGGACGGGGGTAAATTTTAGCGACAGAAATCACCAAAAACGCACCTTGATCACTCAAGAACTCTCTTGAAACCCTCCCTTATGTTTTATCTCTGTTTCAGAACTATTTTGGAGTTTTAAAACGTGAATTTGAGGATCTAAATTGATTTTGACCGGACCCGGTTCGTGACCCAATTTGTGCCTAGAAAGTCCGCGGTAAAATAGTCATAACTTTTTACTCCGAGATTGGTTTGACATGAGGTTTTGTGCGTTGGAAACTAGACTCACAGACCTTCGATTTGGTAGGTTGTGGGACTTCTAACTTTTTATATATTGAGAGAAAAGCTCTAAGACATTTGACCCAAAGTTTAGAAAATTTATTAAAGAAACTTACGATAACTTTTGCCGACTTGCTTGACTTCAAAACTTATCATATGACCATAAAGACTAAACAAATGGCTCGGGCACCAAAATATCGATCCCAACAAGCCTTAAATGACTTGGGACCACTACAGACAAGCCCAAATAGTACAAGAAAGGTGAAAACACGTAAATGACCGGAAGGGTCATTACATGTGCGGAAGCTGAAAATAGTTCATATATATAGTGGGAAAGAGCCCAAAACATAGCTGAGTATAAACTGTAATGAGAATACAGTAATGACTAAAAATGACACTAGCAACTCCACTGAATCTAGTTTATGTCTGAAAGCCTCTAACTGATATGTGTTGATGGGACATGCCCCCAGCTAACTCTAATAAGACTGAAACTGAAAGGTAAATGTTGAAAGTAAAGCATGTATATCATCCTCGAACTATGAGGACTCACTACTGAGTTGCTGAGTACGGAATGGAAGTCGACTAAGCACAGTCTGGATGCTGAGTACCTGAACCTATATCATAAAATGATGTAGCATAAAAATATGTGTCAGTACTTTGAATGTACTGAGCATGCAGGATATATATATACTAAGTGAATAATAAAGAGCCGAACCTGGAAACCATCATACTGAAATATAACTAAAAGCTGGGCTGAGTACAATGACCAAGTAAAAATCATAAATATAACATGCTCAACTGAATACTGAAATAAATAATGGGTACATGGTCAATGCAACATGAATCTGATTGTGAGAGGTACTATTAACCAACATACCCCAAGTTGATCTAACTATGGGGCCAACCTATAACCCTGGCTGGAAGGGTATTCATACCTTGCCAAGGGTATGAACAATTCTTACTTAGATCCACTATTGATGTCCTCAAGGAACAAGGAGGTGCAGCCTAGTCTGACAACTGACTCCTTTAATACCTACGGTAAGGCCGTAGTTCTGGGAATTGGGGACTGCTACTAAAGGTCTTAGCCTAAATTGAAAGTTAAGACTTCATCCCCTTATCCGTTCGGTACTAACCCTACTCCCAACTGAATATAAGCAACAATGCACTAAGATAATGGATAGCTCAAAATACTAGTAATTAACTGAGACAACATAAACATACTGAAGGATATGGCATTTAAAATCTATAAAATATTGGAAATTTAACAGGCTAGGGTTCTGGATCCTAAATATGGGCTGCAGTAATTTTCCAAGGGAATCTGGATTAAACAGCACATGAATTGTAGTATCTGAATAACAAAGGAAAATTCTAAGGTTCTTGAACCCTAGGTCTAATCAATCAAGGAGAAACTGGAGGGAACCAACTGAATGCTAGGGACCTAATGGGTGAAAGGAAACCATTAGTGAAATCCCACATACCTGGTGAAGAAAACTATGGAGAGATCCTTGGATTTTTGGGGCTGAACTTGATAAAGACCTCTGCTTGTCCTTAAGATAAACCTATCGCTTCTTTCTCTTCTTTTCTTTTTAAGTCTGATGATTTTAGGAGAATGAGGGTTTTATGTACTTTTTGACTAATTAATTAGGCTTAGAGTAGTCAAAACAATGTAGCCTATGCATTAAAATAGAAAGAAAAAGTCTGGAATGCCCCTCGGAAATAATTAGAAAAACTACTAAAATTCGCAACTCAGGGATCACGACTTGGTTCTACGGCTCATGGAAAGTACCACGGGTCATGGAACCCTGTCGTAGTTTCCTGGTCCTGAAATTTGAGCTACTAGATAGAGCTCCATGAGTTAGGTTCACGACTCGTGGAAGCTTCAACGGGTCGTGGAATCCCACTCATGGTTACTGAGCCAAATTTCTTGGTCTCTGAAGATTGATTCCATGGGTTGGGTTCACAACTCGTGGAAACTCCCACGGGTCGTGGAGCCCAATCATGGTTCCTGAGAGTCATCTGGAAGGAGGATTCCATGGATGATTTCCATGGTCCGTGTTACAGTCCATTGACTCCAGTCGTGGAATTGACTTCAGAGGAGTAGTCCTATGATCTTTGTTCCAAGATTCCAGTCCACGACTCGTGGACTGTTCCACAGCTCGTGGAAGTGACTCGTGGTTCTTCCATCAGTTGGAAAATTTTTATTTCCTCTAGTTTTCTGAGCTAAGTCGGAGCTTTAAAGTTCTGGGGTGTTACAATATCTCCCCCTTGGGATCATTCATCCTCGAATGAAGACTAAACAAGCAGAGTCTGGAGAGAAAGAGCTGCAATCCCTACCAGCTGAGTGCAAGAAATTGACATCTACTGAACTGAGTTCCATGAACATGCAATTATAATGAAATGCAAGGATAACTGATGGAACAAGGTATTAGGACTGAATTTCACACAAGATTTAACTGGAAGACTGGAGAGAAACTATTACCTCAAGCTGGAACTGAATCGGAAGGGAAGAGGTGAGGATACTTGGCTATCATGGCTATTTTTGCTTCCCAAGTAGCTCCCTCTACAGACTGATTCCTCTACAAAACTTTTACTAAGGTGACTTTCTTATTCCTTAACCTACGAACCTGATGGTCAAGAATCTCAACTGGAACCTCCTCATAGGTGAAGCTATCCTTCACGGCCACACTCTCTAAGGGTACGATCGATGCTGGATCACCCACACACTTCTTCATCAAGGAAATGTGAAAGATTGGATGAACCGCTGCTAGCTCTGCTGGAAACTCTAACTCATAAGCCACGTTACCAATCCTTTTCAGGATTCTGTAAGGACCTACATACCTGGTACTGAGCTTTCCCTTCTTACCAAATCTCATCACTCCCTTCATGGGTGACACTTTCAGGAAAACCCAATAATCAATTTCAAACTCTAAGTCTTTTCTCCTTACATCTACATAGGACTTCTGACGACTCTAAGCTGTTCTTAGCATCTCTCTGATTAGTTAAACCTTCTCCATAGCCTCATGAATCAAGTTCGGCCTAATCAAGGCTTCTTCACCTACTTCGAACCAACCTACCGGTGATCTACACTATATGCCCATAAAGTGCATCATATATGGCTATCTAAATACTAGAGTGATAACTGTTATTGTAGGCAAACTCTATGAGAGGTAGGTGATCATCCCAACTACTTTTGAAATCGATCACGCAAGGTCTCAACATGTCCTCTAAGGTCTAAATGGTACGCTTTACTTGATAATCCATCTGTGGATGAAATGTTGTGCTAAGATTCACATGAGTACCAAGACCTGTCTGAAAAGACTTCCAGAAATGAGAGGTAAACTGAGGACCCCTATCTGAGATGATAGACAAGGGAACCCCATGCAACCTGACTATCTTACTGATGTAGAGTCTGGAATAATCCTTCACAGAATCGGTCGTCTTGACTGCCAAAAAGTGAGCTGACTTAGTGACTCTGTCCACTATCACCCAAATGGAGTCATGCTATCTGTGAGTACGGGGTAAAACCGTAATGAAATCCATGTTGACCACTTCCCACTTCCAAGTAGGAATGCTAATCTCCTGTGTCACACCTCCTGGTCTTTGATGTTCTACCTTAACCTGCTGAAAGTTAGGACACTTAGCCATAAAATTTGTGATGTCCCTCTTCATGCCATTCCACCAATAGACTTCCTATAGAACACGGTACATCTTAGTGGCACGTGGATGAATGGAGTATCTGGAATTATGGGCTTCTGTAAGGATTTGTTGCCTTAACTCATCTAGCTTAGGAACACATAAGTGACCCTGATAACAAAGCGCTCCATATCCCCCTTAGGAGAAAACCTCAACTTTCTGTTGATGAACTGCACCCTTCAGCTGAAGCAATATGGGATCCCTGTCCTCTTTCTCCTTAACCTCTGCTACCAGTGAAGATTCTAATCCATTCTTAACAATTACACCACTATCTGACGTGTCCATAAGGCAAACTCCCAAGCGAGCAAGCCGATGAACCTCTCTGGCTAATTCTCTCTTCTCTTCCTCAACATGAAATACGCTACCCATAGACAGTCTACTGAGGGCATCATCCAATACATTAGTCTTACCCGGATGGTAGAGCACATTCATATAGTAATCTTTGAGGAACTCAAGCCATCTCCTCTGACGAAGATTCATCTCTTTCTGGGTGAACACATACTGGAGGCTCTTATGATCTGTGAACATATCAACATGAACACCATACAAGTAGTGCCTCCAGATCATTAAGGCAAACACAACAGCTGCAAGATTGAGGTCATGAGTCGAGTAGTTCTTCTCATGGGTCTTAAGTTTTCTGGAAGCATATGCTATGACCTTACCCTGCTGCATCAAAACACAACCCAAGCCGACCCTGGATGTATCACAATAAACCACATAGCTGTCTGAACCCTCTGGTAGAGTCAAAGCTGGAGTTGTAGTCAACCCAGTCTTCAGTTCCAAGAAACCTTTCTCACACTCATCTAACCACTGGAACTTGACCTTTTTCTGAGTCAACTTGGTCAGTGGGGCAACTATGGATGAAAATCCCTCTACAAACCTCCTGTAGTAACCAGCCAAACCCAAGAAACTTCTGATGTCTGTCGGGGAGGTGGGTATGGTCCAATCCTTTACTGCCTTAATTTTCTGAGAGTCAACTCGGATGCCATCACTAGACACCACATGACCAAGGAAAGTGATTGATTTCAACCAGAACTCACACTTACTGAACTTAGCGAATAACTGGCAGTCCTTGAGAGTTTGCAGAATGACCCTCAGATGATTCACATGTTCTTTCTTATTTCAAGAATAAACAAGGATATCATCAATGAAGACGATGATGAACAAGTCAAAATACTGTCTGAACACCATGTTCATTAAGTCCATGAAAGCTGCAGGAGCATTGCTTAGTCCAAAAGACATAACTACTAATTCATAGTGACCATACCGAGTCTTGAAGGCCGTCTTCGGGATGTCACTACCTCTGACTCTGAGCAGTTGATAGTAAGATCTAAGGTCTATCTTGGAAAAGCAACTAGTGCCTTGGAGCTGGTCGAACAAGTCATCAATCCTGGGTATGGAATATTTATTCTTCATTATGACTTTGTTCAACTGACGGTAGTCAATGCACATCCTGAGGGAACCATCATTCATATGCACGAACAATACTGGAGCACCCCATGGAGAGATGTTGGGTCTTGTGAAGCTCTTATCTAGGAGGTCTTTCAGCTGTTCTTTCAATTCCTTAAGCTCAGCTAGAGCCATTCTATAAGAAGGAATCAAAATAGGCTGGGTATCTGGAAGAAGATCAATTTCGAAGTCGATTTCCCTTTCGGGAGGAACTCCGGGAAGATCTTCTGGAAACTCATTCACCACTGGGACTGACTCAAGAGTTGGGGTCTCAGAGTTTGAATCCTTAACTCGAACAAAGTTCTAGATAAACCCTTTGGAGACAATTTTTCTGTCCTTAAGGTAGTAGATGAATCGACCTACAGGAACGGAGTTACTACCCTTCCACTCTAAGACTGGCTCATTAGGAAACTGGAACCGAACAATCCTAGTCCTACAATCGACTGAGTCATAATAGGAATATAACCAATCTATGCCTAGAATGATATCGAAGTCTACTATTTCTAACTCTACAAGATCTGCTGAGATGACCTTCTGGGAAATTGTGATCGGGCAATTTTTGTACACCCGTCTATCTATGACTGGGTCACCAACTGGAGTAGAGACTGAGAAGGGTTCTGGAAGGATTTTTGGACTAGCACTGACGTTGACTACTATATAATGAGTGATGAAGGAAAGTGTAGCCCCTGGATCTAACAATGCATAAACATCAGTATCAAAGATTCGCAACGTACCCGTGACCACATTAAGAGAATCCTCCTGGTCCTATCGAGCCTGAAGAGCATACAACCTATTCTGGCACTGACCGTCACCTATTCTAGATGAGGCACCCTGCTGAGTGGGGCATCCAACAAGAGCTATTGTAGAACTAGTCTGAGTTTGCGAGAGAACATCCTTACCCTTTTGAGAAGCCGTTGGACAATACCTCATCATGAGGCCTGGCTTGCCACACCCAAAGCAATTTCCACTACCTACCAAGCACTCACCTTGGTGGTTTCTACCACACTTTATACATACTAGGTAAGTGCGCTCACTAGTAACTCTACCTTGGGACTTAGAGCCAAATGATCTATCCCGACGATCCTTCTTGAACATAGGCACTGGGGCGCTAGCAGAAGATGGAGCTGTAGCTAAATTTTCTAGCGATATTGAGAGCGATTTCCACCCTCTGACCTCTGCGGATAGTGGTTGTAATCACCTATCCTAGCCCTCTTACCATCTCCTCCCTTTTCCTTAGTTTTCTCCTCCTCAATCAGTTGAGCATAAGTAACCAGTTTAGAGAAGTCCATCTCCTTAATCTTCATAGCGGTCTTACACCACTTGACCACATCATCCAACACACCAGATACAAACTTGCTTATACGAGCTCTGGAGTCCGCTACTATCACTGGAGCATACTTGGATAGCTGAGTGAACTTGAGAGCATAGTCTCTCATGCTCATTTCATCCTGCTTCAGATTAATGAACTCCTGAACCTTGGCTTCCCTAAGCTCTAGTGGGAAGAATCGGTCCAGAAAAGCTGTCTTAAAAAGATCCCAAGTCGCTCGTCATGCATTGACACAATGAGACTCCTTCCATTATTGGTACCAAGTGTAGGCCACTCCTTTCATCTAATAGGCGGCCAAGTATGCACCCTCGACTGGGGTGACACCCATAATATCTGTCACCTTCTGAATATCATCCAAAAACTCTTGAGGATCCTCTTCTGACTTGGACCGATGAAACTCTAGAGGGTTCATCCTTGTGAAATCCCGAATCTTAGCTGCGACAGTATTTACCTGAGGCGGAACTGCTGCAGCAGCCTGCTGGTTGACTTGGGCGGTCATGGCCTGAGCAAGTACTTGAAAGGCAGCCCTGAATTTGGCATGCATGACTTACTCGTTCAAGGGGTCTGCTGGAGATGATGGCGCTAGCTGATTCCTAGCGTTAGCTCTTCGGGGAGGCATTTTTCTGAAATGCAAAGAGCATGAGTTAGAATAGAAGGAAATAAAATAAAGTTTATACTTTATTGCACGAACTGGAGAATAAAGAAGGAAAGTTATTACGAATTACGTCTCATAGCTTCTCCCCCATAAGTGTGGCGCACTTCACACACATGAAGAAGACTCTACTTAACGCGGCTTTCAAACACCCTAGGACACTTAAACCTGACGCGCTGATACCATATTTGTCATACCCCGAGGCTACCCCCTAGATGCAACACGGTGCTCAATATCACAAGTGGCCCTGAGCTAACCCATTGCATGTCATATCTATGCAATTTGAAGCAAAAGTATATACTATGTGGAAGCTGAAAACAGTTCATATATATAGTGGGAAAGAGCCCAAAACATAGCTGAGTATAAACTGTAATGAGAATATAGTAATGACAGAAAATGACACTAGCAACTCCACTGAATATAGTTTATGTCTGAAAGCCTCTAACTGATATGAGTTGATGGGACATGCCCCCAGCTAACTCTAATAAGTCTGAAACTGAAAGGTAAATGCTGAAAGTAAAGCATGTATATCGTCCTTGAACTATGAGGACTCACTACTGAGCTGCTGAGTACGGACTGGAAGTCGACTAAGCACGGTCTGGATGCTGAGTGCCTGAACCTATATCATAAAATGATGTAGAATAAAAATATGTGTCACTACTTTGAATGTACTGAGCATGCAGGATATATATATACTAAGTGAACAATAAAGAGCCGAACCTGGAAACCATCATACTGAAATATAACTAAAAGTTGGGATGAGTAAAATGACCAAGTACAAATCATAAATATAACATGCTCAACTGAATACTGAAATAAATACTGGGTACATGGTCAATGCAACATTAATCTGAATGTGGGAGGTACTATTAATCGACATACCCCAAGTTGAGATAACAATGGGTGAGAGAAAACTATCGCTTCTTTCTCTTATTTTCTTTCTAAGTTCGATGATTTTAGGAGAATGAGGGTTTTAGGTAGTTCTTGACTAATTAATTAGGCTTAGAGTAGTCAAAATGGTGTAGCCTAGGCATTAAAAGAGAAAGGAAAAGTCTGGAATGCCCCAGGGAAATAATTAGAAAAACTGCTTAAATTCGCTACTCAGGGATCACAACTTGCTTCTACGGCTCGTGGAAAGTTCCACGGGTCATGCAACCCTATCATGGTTTCCTGGTCCTAAAAGTTGAGCTACTGGATGGAGCTTCACAAGTTGGGTTCATGACTCGTGGAAGCTTCCACGGGTCGTGGAATCCCACTCGTGGTTACTGAGCTAAATTTCTTGGTCTCTAAAGATTGATTCCACGGGTTGGGTTCACAACTCGTGGAAACTCCCATGGGTCATGGAACCCAATCGTGGTTTCTGGGAGTCATCTGGAAGGTGGATTCCACGGATGATTTCCATGGTCCTTGGAAACTTCTACGGTCTGTTGACTCCAGTCATGGAATTGAATTCAGAGGAGTAGTCCTCTGATCTTTTTTCCACGAGTCCAGTCCACGACTTGTGGACTGTTACACGGCTCGTGAAAGTGACTCGTGGTTCTGCCATCAGTTGGAAAAATTCTATTTCCTCTGGTTTTCTGAGTTAAGTCTGAGCTTGGAAGTTCTGGGGTGTTACATGCACATAGGACACAGTTGGCAGTCTCACAGGCCATCCCCATAGAGCAAAGCCTACTCTTCGTAAGTAGTCTCTTCTGATTAGCAAGCCAGAGGATATATCTGTGTTTTGGTTGCATAGTTCTGGACAGAATTGGTTCAGCAGTTTCAAGAGGATCCCCTGGTGTAATAAAGGTATTATAACTTCTCTGGATATAGTACTTTCCTGATGTGGTTAATATTTACTGCTCACCCATATACCACTCCACCATGCCTTGTTTCAGCTTGCTTAAGGATCCCCTGGGGTAATAAAGGTATTATAGCTTGTTTGGAGGGTTATGGTTCCAAAAATCAGTCTCACCTTTTATATAAATGCCATGAATCCACTTAACCCACAAAGCCTCTTTATGAGTGAGTAACATCCACACCAATTTCCCAACCAGTAGCAATGTTGTAATGACCCTTCCGGTTATTCCCACGTATACATTTTTCTTGAACCGTTAGAGCTTGTTTGTAGTGGCCCCAAGTCATTTAAGGCTTTTCGGGACCGGTATTTTGGTACCGGGTCCATTTGTTTGGCCGTATGATAAGTTTTAAAGCCAAGCAAGTCGGCAAAAGTAATCGTAAGATCTTTAACAAATTTCCTGAACTTTGGGTAAAATGTCTTAGGGCTTTTCTCTCAATATATAAAGAGTTAGAAGTCCCCCAAAATACCAAATCGAAGGTCTACGAGTCTAGTTTCCAAAGCACAAAACCTCACGTCCAACTGATCGCGGAGTAAAAAGTTATGACTGTTTTACCGCGGACTGTCTGGCAGAAAATGGGTTGCGAACCGGGTTGCGAACCGGGTCGTGAACCGGGTCGGGTTAAACTCGATTTAAGCCTCAACTTCACGTTTTAAAACGCCATTTCAGTTCCTAAACAGTGATAAAACATAAGGGAGGATCCCGAGAGAATTCTTGAGTATCAAAATCGTGCGTTGGTGAATTACGAGCCTAAGCTTAAGAATTTTATTAGCATCGTGCGTGTATTTGAAAATATTTTATTTAAAAGTTGAATTTGGTAAAAATTATATTAGTATTGCCTTTTCAAAATATTTTAAAGGTTTATGAAAAGTATTTTGTTACGATATAATTGTATATGTATTTATTTTATAAGGTTTTTATACATTGTAATATTTTAATGGAGATAGTAAATTTAGTTATTTTGAAATTTATTATTATAATATAGTAGGTTTTATTCAAAATAATTTTCTAATGATTATGGTATATTCAAAAATTATATTTATTTTACCACGAATTTATGCAATACCCGAATACATTCGCAATGGAACAATTATGTTGGTGTGGACACCCCCTCCACGTGGAAGTGGAGGGAGTGTACAACAAATGCCCGTGGTGTCATTAAGTTAGGTGTAGTTGGCACTTCTTTAGTGAGATATAGCCAAATTATGCTACACCCATTTGCTGCCTACTCACTTAAGCATTGAACAAATTACTTGTCAATTGCTGCCACTTGCATAATACTTCTTTGGGAAGTAATTTTTGTGCAAAACAGCCTCAGTTCATCATTCACTTGTCACATTAATAGTTGAATCCAATAAGCAAGATCTTGATAATTTATTGGATCACCAAAAAGAAAATCGATTATCCACGTCAAGTTATTCAAGCCTAATTTCGAGTTTGATTTCATTTCGGAGTTTCTCCGAGCGGTTCGAGCGTGGACATCGTCGTTCTAGCAGCTTGTCATCGGACGACAGGTAGGTTATGGTTTATTTTCCCTAGACTCCGCATATATAGAATAAAATTGTATTAATGGGCATCCTTGGGTTGGTTTATTAGGTTGGTACCACAAACCTCGACCTCTTTATTCATGTCCGCCTTCTTTTGTTCCTCCGTTGCTTGTAGTATTTGCCGATATATTTTATTTACCCTTGTGGTCCTGTGAGGCCTTGTTGACTCTGGAACATAGAAGGTGGGATTTTGGGAATGTCCGCGAGTCCCGGACATAGAATTATCCTTCTAGGCTGGTTATGCTTGCTGAGTAGTTGTGGGCCTGTGCAGGGTCGATAGGTTGATTGTGAGCTGCTGGGCAGCTATTGTGTGTGATCATACCATTTCCATGCATATAAAGAGGTTTTATCCATGTTTTACTATGGTTTTGGCTTCGGACCTACTGGCACTATTTTCTAAACCTTGCATGGCCCGGGGGGCCCATTTTTTATGGAAATAATTTGGAAATGGTTTGATTTAACTTGTGAATATTTCTGGATAAAAGAAAGTAAAATTATGTTTAAAATCATCAGTTTTACAATGATCGCTAGACTCGGCAGGGCCGGGGTGCTAGTTGAGTTTTCTTGTTACTTGAGATGATTTTTAGCCTCGGTCGGACCAAGCACCTGAGATGACTTTTTACTGTTTCGACCCGGTTACGCCCGGGTACCCTTGGAGGGGTTTATGACACAGTTTCCTACTACTTTAGTCCTGGATAGGGTCAGGACATGGAACCTACCTGCTGGGCCGGATCGGCGCCGGAGGAGGTACATACAGAGATACCATTTCCACTTGAGATCTTCATGCATCATATCATTCATTGTTTGAGGCTCCACCCTTGTTTGTTGTTTGCTGATTGTACCCCGGTGTATGGGATGCCGGAGGGTTTGTTTTCACTTGTTTTTGTTTCCTCGGTTGTATGGGCGGCCGGGGGACTGTAGGTAGACTTTTGCTATTTACTTACAGAATTATTCGTTGTTATTATGAAATATGAAGTATTTAGAGTTGATATGATTAGTTGAGTTTGATTCATGTCTCTGAGCATGCCTATTATTACTCTTTCTCTCTTCTTCTTACACTTGAGGTTACCGGTATACCGTCCATTTCGTAAACTTATTTTGTATACACTGTTATTGCAAGGACCCCAGGTGCGTTGTTTCTTACTTTCACCTGTGCCTATGGTGTGTATATTCTGCTTACTAGCCTCACATGTGGTTCTGTTGATTTCCCTCTGGGCTAGTTCCTGTGTACCTTTCGTTGATTTCTGTGACTGCTTGCTTCTATTCTGTCTATTACTACGTTTTTATCTTATATGTGCCCAGTCGGCCTATGATACCTACTTGGGTACCTTATGCTTCGCATTTGGTGCTCACCCCTACCCCCTGCATCTTTGGGTGAAGATCCTAGCGTGGGCCATCGCCGTTAGATCATTGTGATTCGATGCTTTGGAGATCTGTTGGGGACTACTTCAGACTGAGGTGAGCTCTTGGCGATCGGAGCTTAGCTTAGTTTATTCTTTTGCTTCATGTACTTTATTACCATTCAGAGACATCTGTATATATAGTTTGGGTTTATTTGCACTCCATGTATGTAGTTTGGCTCTATACTATGATACCAGGTCTTGGGGTTTGGTTTAGTTTTCGCATATGTATATATTTATATCCCTGTTATCTATTTTATTCGTCTTGTTCCCTTATTTGCTAGATAGTAGCCCATTACTAACTGTGATGGGCTACGGGGATTGGTTCACCTATCGGGGGTTGTAGGTGCCATCATGACCGGGAAATTGGGTCATGAAAACTTGGTATCAGAGCTTTAGGGTCACCGGTGTCATCGGTATAGGAGCCAATGTCTAACAGAGTCCTGCGGATCGGGGCGGAGACGTCCGTACTCAATCTTTGGGAGGCTACAGTAGCATTTTAGGAATTTTGACTTTTTCATTGCTTCTGTGTCATGCGTACAACCCTTGAATTTTTTGGAAATCTCATTTGTTCTACTTCATTCTTCCGCAGATTGTTCGTACGAGATCATCGGCATCACGCGGGGATGAGCCTCCCGTTCCAGCACCAGCTCCAGCACCAGCGCCAGCTCCAGCGCCAGCTCCAGCGCCAGCTCCAGTGCCCACTTATGTGCCAGCTCCAGCCGCAGCTCAGTCTCCAGATATTCGGGGATTACTATTACAGCTTTTGGGTGTGATTGGAGAGCGGCCTTCTGAGGTAGCGCAGACATCCGCTCAGGGGGTAGCCCTGGGTGCACAGAGCTCAGGAGCGCAGCCTGCTACTATGGCTCCCGGTGCGGAGGTCATTCCGGTTCCATCCGTCGCACAACCTCTTGCTCCTCGCCCAGTTATGACAGAGTCAGAGCAGAAGGCGTTGGGTAGATTTTTGAGGTTAATACCTCCGAGGTTTGCTGGTACTTCTGGACAGGATCCACATGACTTTATTACTACCTGTGAAGAGATGTTGCATCATTTGGGTTTGTTGGAGACTCACGGGGTTGGTTATACTACCTATCAGTTGGAGGGCCCAACGAAGTTATGGTGGAGGGCCCAGGTTTCTTGTAGACCACCGTCGTCACCTCCTTTGACCTGGTCTGAGTTTTATTAGGCCTTTATGGCCAAGTTCCTACCACAGAGTGATCGTGAGCGTCGCAGGGAACAGTTTACTTACCTTATGCAGGGATCTACGACTATCTCGGAGTATGAGACCCGTTTCCATCAGCTAGCACCGGTCGGAGCTATGATCATTCCTACCGAGGCTGATAGGATTCGCAGATTTGTATGGGGTTTGAGGCCAGAGATCAGGCAGCCAGCTGAGATATTGATTGCCAGTGGTCGATCATTCCAGGCTATTGTAGACTATGCCCGCACTGTGGAGGACTTACAGCGACATGATCAGGGGTCCAGAGATAAGAGGCCTTTGCATCAGGGTGTCATATGAGTGGTTCCAGATATGGTGGTAGAGGTGCCTGGCCAGTAGAGCCGGAGTTATCAGCCACAGCAGTACCAGGGTCAGTCCAGCCGACCGGTTCAGGCTTCCCTTCAGACTTTCGGTAGTACCCAGTTCGAGCAGGGTCAGGGCAGCCATCAGGGCTATAGCGGCCAGTCTTCGAGGGGTACAGTTTCTACGGCATCAGGTCGTGGTGTTCATATGGGATCTGCTGGTTCATCTCGACTGAGTAGGCCGTCAGGGGCTTGTTTTACTTGTGGTGTGATAGGTCATTTTGCTAGAAATTGCCCTCAGCAGGGTACAGTTCAGTTGGCCGAGCCTTTACGGGTAGTTCAGCCCCCGGCTAGAGTGGGTGGTCATCAGAATAGAGGTAGTGCTCCGCGTGGCAGAGCAGGAGGTAGGGATGGCGGTCGGGCAGGTGGAGGTCGTCGTCAGTTTTACGCGGTCCCTAGGAGACCAGAGGCAGAGGCCTCAGATGCTGTGATTACAGGTATGATTTATGTGTGCCATCAGTCTGCTATGGCTTTATTTGATCCTGGATCCACTTGTTCATATGTATCTGCCTACTTTGTGCCTTGTTTGGGGTTGGCTAGTGAGCCATTATCTGTTCATGTTTCTGTTTTGACCCCAGTAGGAGATTCTTTAGTAGTGGATCGGATTGTTAGATCTTGTATGCTATCTATTGGTGATTCAGAGACTTGGGGTGATTTGATGATTCTTGATATGCTAGATTTTGATGTGATACTGGGCATGGACTGGTTATCCCCTCACCGTTTGGTTTTGGATTGTTATGCCAAGACCATTACCATAGCTGTGCCCGGTGTATCCCCGGTTGTGTGGCAGGGTTCTGTTAGCCATGCACCATCTGGGATCATCTGTTGTCTTCGAGCTAGGAAGTTGATTTCTCGTGGGTGTTTAGCTTATCTAGCATATGTCCGAGATGTTAGTGCTGACCCTACTTCTCCTGAGTCTGTTCCTGTGGTTAGAGACTTCCTCGATGTGTTTCCTACCAACCTGCCAGGCCTTCCACCT